>JAQGCA010002509.1:0-13731 GCA_034698945.1 Protaphorura quadriocellata | reverse complement strand
TTATCTATGAATTAGGCTCTGTATTGACGAATATCTCTTGCAGTTCTCTGGTTTGAATTAAACGTCTAAATAAAAATAATAAAAAATTACAAATTAGACAATGAAGAATTATAGCAGTTGAGATCTTGAAGTAATTTTCTGAATCCCCGCACCACATTTTACTTCCATTATAATTGTAATAAAAGTAGTTTTCAAACATTATTTTGTCCGTAAATTATTAGTCAGTCATGAGTGCGTCATTTACATTTCTCGCCCAGTTGCCAGTGCCGATTTTAAAAAAATTTAAAATTTAAAAATTTACAACTGTTTCCCCTTCATTTCTTACCAAGACACCCCATGATAGATGTGGAACGGCGGCAAGAGGCGGGAATTGTTGCCAAATCCGAAAATTGATGACTCGTCGGTGTCCATGTGGTGATTTGATTTAAGAAAGTTAAAGTGGTTTAATGTGTAATTCAGTCGGTTTTAGTTAAACTGAGAAATTCTATATCACCGGATTTCTCTAATCTGTGGTGCAATCTTGGTGGAAGCGTTTCAAAATTGAATCTAAAGTAGTTATAGGTCGGTGCGATTGAAGAACCGGTAAATTCACTAAAAATTTAAAAATAATTTACTTGGATTATTGATTTTGTCAATTCGAATGCATATAAATTTAGTTTTTTAAATTAAGATGTTATTTTCGTGTCAAAGTACCAATAATCCGCTCTTGATTCAGAAATTCAGATATACTTTACATTTTTTAAATAAATTACATTACTCGATTAGCCCGCAGATATTTCGACTCACCTCGTCTTCGCCTTTCCTATTTTTCATTTGGTCAGAAAAATTATATGTGTTGTGTTATATTTATATTTATATTTACATACTATTATTTTCCCTTGACGTGTTTTAGAATTTGTGATGGAGAATTCTGCAGCAACTCCTCTTGACTCCAATTCGAACGGTACTGCTGAAAACGAAAAGTCTTTGAGTGACTTATTTCCAGACGATAAAGTCCGTTTAATTGGAGCTTATTTGAAGGATGCGAGAAACCCATTGAAAGGTCGATTTCGTGCCCTCTTTACACTCAACTCATTAGCAACTCCCTTGGCCGTGGAACTGATCTGTGATTGTTTTGGGGATGAATCTGTATTATTGCGACATGAATTGGCATACTGTCTTGGTCAAATGCAATGTGAGGAAGCAATTCCAAAACTTCGTGCTCTTTTGAGTAATCTTGAGGAACACCCTATGGTTCGTCACGAAGCTGGTAAGTCAAAAGACGATCAAAATGTATTTCCATTTTTGGTAGTAGACGTAGCAAAGTGGTAAATGAAGCTTTAATTGTTTCCATTAGTTTATTTCATTCTCCAAGTTTTTTTTTGTTTACATATTCTTCACCAAAAATACCCGGTGTGGATGTTTGGCCGATCGTCAGTTGATGAGAGTATTTAATGTATTTTTAGTTTTCATACGTGAATGTCTGACCCTTCAATATACCATTAGCTAGGTCTAAAAACAATACATCTTAAATTTTGTACAGGAGAGGCGCTTGGAGCTATTGGAACACCGCTGTGTGCAAATATCGTGAAAGAATTTTGCAAAGACTCTGTTTCTGTTGTTGCTGACACCTGCAAAATTGCGAATTTGAAAATGTCAAATTTGGACAGAACGAAATGTCGGGGAAAGTATGCGTCTATTGACCCGGCTGCCAGATTTGAAGGATCTGAATCGCGGGATGCAAATACTTTGAGGGAGATTTTAATAACTGAAAACGAGGAAGATCTGATGCTGTACTCACGTTACGCAGCAATGTTTGAGCTTCGCGATATTGGGACGGACGAAGCAATTCTGGGACTTTGTGATGGTAAATAATCCTAAAGAGTCTGGAATTTGTTAGTCACGTTTAATGTTTAATTTCTATTGTCGTCATATGCTTGATTTTAGGTCTGAAATGTAAGAATCCCTTGCTCAAGCATGAAATTGCTTTTGTATTGGGACAACTGCAGAATCCGGTGGCCATTAAAGCTTTAGAGTACGGCCTAAGTGACGTGAAGGAAAACGAGATGGTAAGTAGTATAATTTAAATAACTTCTTTGTGAGCGTGTACCGTAGTCTAGTACTTCATATTGTTCATACAGTATGTAAAACATTTAATCACCCCCTTGGTACGGAACCCATTCGAATAGCCGTATCTTTTTTACCCAATCAAGTTACACTTCAGTAAATATTTTTTTATGAAGCACATGCATTTGGCATTAAAATGATATTCATTCCGTATCGGGATGGGAATGCGTTATCCAGTAAGTCCAGTCGAATCCTGTCAAAACGGAAAAAAGACGCAAAAAAATTATTCATCCCATTTTCATTTTCGCGCTTACTGCTAATATATTATCGTTAGCAATGGCAGTCAATATTTTTTTCTGACGTGTCACATCATGGATAGTTAAAATTACCGATATTTGGTTGAGTTCAAAAATTGTGCCATGGAAATAAAAATTCCAAATGATAAAATACGGGAACTCTCTCGGGAGGGCAGAGATTGATTTTTGACTTTATACCCATGACCCATGGCGTACGAAAAAATTTGGAACAAATTTTTTTTGAATGTGCACACTGTATGTAGCATTGTGAAAAAATTAAGAATGGCCGGTACTGTCGTGATTCCTACCCGTCCAGGAAGAAAATGGATGACGTCTATTCGAATAGGCCGAATGATTATGCAGAAATTAATTTTGAATAACTGCAAATAGACTAATTTCCGAACCAAAAACTGCTGCTGAACTTAATGTCGACCTCGGAGTATCCGTGACCAAACAAGCAAGTCGAAATCTCATAAAAAATCAAGAGGTCAATGACCGAGTCGCACGAAAGTGTCACCACATTCCAATTCGCAACAAACTGAAAATGTTGGAGTCGGCTAGAACCCAAGATTAGTGGGAAATTGGAGACCTGACAAAGGTCATATGGCCATATGATATTATATTTAACCTAATTTACTCTCAGGTGATCATATGACCTTTGTCCGGTCATCAATTTCCTACCGTTGGTGAGTTCGAGCCTACCCGAGGTCGACATTAAGTTCAGCAGCAATTTTTGGTTCGGAAATTCGTCTATTTGCAGTTATTTAAAATTAATTTTTGCATAATCTTTCGGCTATTCGAATAGACGTCAGCCGTTTTCTTCCTGGACGGGTAGGAATCACGACAGTACCGGCCATTCTTAATTTTTTCACAACGCTACATACAGTGTGCACATTAAAAAAAAATTTGTTCCCAATTTTTTCGTACGCCATGGGTCATGGGTATAAAGCCAAAAATCAATCTCCAGAAAAAATATTGACTGCCATTGCTAACGATAATGTATTAGCAGTAAGCGCGAAAATGAAAAAGGGGGTGAATAATTTTTTGGCGTCTTTTTTCCGTTTTGACAGGATTCGACTGGACTTACTGGATAACGCATTCCTATCCCGATACGGAACGAATATCATTTTAATGCAAAATGCATGTGCTTCATAAAAAAATATATACTGAAGTGTAACTTGATTGGGTAAAAAAGATACGGCTATTCGAATGGGAACGGTATTAAGGGGGTGATTAATTCTTTTATTATACTGTATGTACTAATTACAGCTCTCGCATACTGTCAATTTTTAAAACTCACAATGGTGGGCAGTGAGATTATCAAAAGTCAAAAGGAATAAGAATTTCATAATAAAAATTAACGTTTATTTCTGTACCGTCTAATTAATTCCCTCGGCGTCTTCCATTCAGAACGATTTTTACATTTGCAGGTTAGACACGAGTGTGCAGAGGCGTTGGGTGCTATAGGTACACCGGAATGTTTCAACATTCTTAGCAACTTCTTGGAAGATCCAGTCGATGTTGTCAGAGAAAGTTGCATTGTTGGATTGGACATTTGTGAATATGAAATGAGTAATTCCCTCAATTATGCAGATGGCCGAGCTATCATTGCAGCTGCCGTTCCTACAAGTAACGAGTAATATTATCTTTCGCATTACTTTATTTTATTTTTCCCTAGTTTCAACCTATTATCTTACTTATCATCATACTTTGACTTCAATAATACATATTTCTGAATAAAAGTTCACCACTCGTCGTGTATTTGTGACTATTGTGATTAATACTGCAATTCTCGATTCTGCTATTGATTACTTTGATTCCGAAACCATTATACATACAAAAGCCAACACGTTGTAATAAGTGTTGTTCGATTGAGACACGAGAGTTTTCGAAATTACATCTAAGTGATTCCATCATTTGTTAAGCTCACAAAAAGGAGTTCATTTATTACCATCTATTGAAATTGGTCAATTCATACATTTCGAGTATTAAGCAGAAAAATATCAACGCTAATTAAAACCACCGAAATATTACATATTTTACTTCATTTTGATATGGCTAAAGTTATTGCATATTTTATGTAGTCTTTTAGTAAGAAAAATAATCTTGAATATTCAATTAATTAAAAGCACCAAAGTTCTCACTTTTGCTTTAGATCTATTGATGTTTGCTATGAGATTAAAAAAAATTAAAAGTCGATTTTAGTGAAACTGTCATTGTGAACACATTTGTCATAGTTTTAGCATACGAGAATACAGTTCAGTAGAACTCGTTAGAACTTAGAAAGTACAATAATCATGGAAAATAAATTCGAAGAACATCCAGTACAGGCTGACGACACACTGGACATGGGTGGATTTTTCGTGGTATATTCCCAGACCGATCAAGAAAGTGTGACGCGCATTCATAGCAAAGACACGTGTGTCCACATTTCATAAATGCCGTTGTCGCGATGTTGTCCACACAAATAATGCAATTCCGGACCTGGCTCTCGTTTATTGAGGCTGATAAAGTTGTCCCACACCCACCGTTCTAAAAACATTTTCATTTCATTATTTGATCAGAAATATGCTTATCTGATCGGACTTGAATATTTCGGATCAAATAATCAATTGAACCTTTCGAAAATCTGCAAAATTAGATCAAATGTGAGAAATACGACTAAAATATGCATATAATATGCGTCCGACTCCATAAGGATGTATTATATGAGTCAGTCTATCCAAAACTGATCCTAATACATCATATCAGTTATCAGAGCAGTCTGACCTTACGTGATATCTGACCCGAATTACTCCATATAACCTGAATCAGTCGTACTATAATTAATAAAATATAATTGAATTGAGGCCTTACATCTGCTGAGGGAGCGTTTGACGGAGTTCTAAATTGAGACGCTTCCGATGGACTATCGAAGTTATTAGTCGATGGATTAAGCCTCGGAGGCGAACTATTGGAGAAAACTCTCGAAGTCGGACGAAACTCAATTAAGTTATTTGGAGACTCAAAATTTAAGCCCAAACTTGCAAAGTTGAAAGCCTCGTCTCCTGTTCCAGAATCCGGTTCCGGTATGTCTTCTACTGGAGAATCTAAACGCATATTGAATAGGAATCACTAAATTAATATAATTCTTCCAGCTATTAGATTAAGCATAAATATCAATATCACATAGATTTATTTATCACTTCAACGTAATTTATAAACGGCATCGACAGGTCATAAAATGGATGATCAGAAGTTTTACATCAAGGATACCCTTTCATGAATTAGTGGAGTAAATGATTCTCCGAGTCTAAAACTTACGGACTAATTTAATTCCGCCGACACTGCCGTAGATATGGAATATCGCCCACAACGGTGCATTTGTTCCTAATCCTCTCAAGTGTGTCTCGTATCCGACACCATTTAGCGAGTATTTCACGATTCCACTTTGAAGTACTTTGTAACATAATGTCATGTTTAGTTCCATTTCGTGCTCATTCAAGCTTTTCAGCCAAACACTGCCATCATAATTCGAATCTACATACATAAATTACAAATAGGGCTTTATAAAATCTTGAAATGCAAAATCTATTGAAAAGATCCTATCCATACGCACGACTCAGACCCGTTTCTAACTATTCAACGTTCGCAAATATCCATGGCTTCAACGGCTTAAAATCATTTACCATATTAACGTAAATTAATTATGCTTACCATAATGTAGCATTCCAACTTCATTAGTTCGCAAAGTGCCTGGGTCAATCGTTGTAAATCCAAAGAATAGAGGACCTTTGTACTCGCGAGTTTCCAAAATTTTTACAGGAATCTTTAAAATAATTACGAAGTATTAACTATTGCAACAAAAGTATCATCATGAACGCTGATAAAAAAGTAGTCATTTTTTTTTCAATTCTCACAATTTCATTGAGTTGTATAGGTCTATGAGAAAACACAATTCCATTGTTATAGCTGGAAATCCTGGAAACTGAGGAGCGACTCTGATTTAAGAAAATGTTACTTCCATGAGTTGTGTGAAAGTGTATTGTCGGATGTGCTTCATCGTCCTCATCTGTAAATTAAGACAAGATTTGCATTCTAAATTCAAAGTGATAACAAACCGGGTCACCCGAAAATGACCAATAACTATAGTCATAACGAAAATTGTGATTTTTAATTGCGATTTTTTTTAAAATGAATCTACGAAGCTTGTAATTTGAACAATGCAGATGAAACAATAATTTCCCAACTAACCCTGCTTCGGTGTCCGTATAAGACTCATAAGTCCAGAGATCAGGTTCAGAGTCCGTTCCATAATTACAGACACACTGGTATATTATCTTTATTCCTTTTTCCAAAATTTTGGACTGAAAACTACGGAGTACTGTGGACAACTGTGGACTTCCTTCCTTTGTTACTACCGTAACGCTAACTCTCTTTCTCTCTTGGAATTTTATCCTTGACCTCTGCGGACAGGCTGGAAATGAAGAAATGAGGGTTGTGTACCTTTTGACTGAACATTATGTACAGGATAATCCGATGTAAAGAATACTCGATTTCTACATGAAATGTTATCCAACAGGGATGTTTCGAATATTTGAAATTTAATAGAAATATTTAGTCGTTCCAACGTTCGTCGAGACAGCAAGAAAATATTGGGAGAATGAAACTGCACTAGCCAGCTTAATTATTTTACATGACGGATTTACGTAAAATTATCTCGTAGAGTGGACAATGAAGAGCATGAAAATATTTGTCACCAATCGGCAATCCCAGCTGAGTGGAAAAGAAAATGAACAGAGTATGAACTATTTTACTTTTGAAGCAGGTAGAAAATTCTCAAAAGACATTCATGACAACGTTGGAAACTATAATCAGATTGTGACAGAATATTCAAAGTACAGAGAATGATAAAATCTCTTCGACTCCACTCCCGCTTACAATTTTTAGTGCAGTAATTATTTTTTAGGACAATTGAAAAAACTAAGATTTAAAAAACAATCATTTTATACTATTTATTCAATTCAACAAAATCAGAAGACAATAATCTACTACTAAGTAATTGAACAAGCCGAAATAAACCGTTATGTACAAATACAACTAATGTCAGATTAAGGATACTTTGTAGTTTAAAAAACTATAAACTTTTGCAAGAAATACAAGTATTCTCTAAAATATGTAGGTGACAAGAGCGGTAGGGGGATTATGTGTAGAATTTTGTTGTACACAAGGAAAATTAGAATCGGAACGCGAATGTGGTATTAAACTGCAATGTTTGACCACAGCATGGTTTGGAATTGGAACTTCAGTCGTACAAACTACGCAAACGAGCAGTGATTATGCAACAATGAATATTCCTGAAATTCTTAGTATTACACCGCAGTCCACGATCTTTGGAATTTGGACATTCCAGAGAGTAGACATTAGACTAGACAAATGCTCACTTTTATGTTGCGCCAAATCGATCTTAATTTATTTACTCAATTCTTCAAATTATACAGGTTTCAATGAAGAGAGAATTCGGAACAAATTGTCGCAATGTGCAACTATTTCCACATTAAGAATTTCCAACATGTATTTTGGATGTACGATTCGAGTTCACGATTTCTATTAGTAGGTCGTCATTTCTTAATCCGACGCTTTACTAGAGGACACGAGCACTCGAGTAGGAAGTGTCGCTCGGAATTTTGACAGGATAGGTTCCAACGTATTGTTTTCGACAGTACTAAAATTGCCAAACAAATTAAGACTTTCATCTAATGAACACCGTGTGATGTTTAATGCATACACTACACGGTTAAGAACTTTTTTGGCAGCTTCAAATCGCAAGTACAGCTTATGTGTATTTGATGAATCCTTCTCCGTTAGAGTTGGTAGTAACTTTTTCAAAGAATTGAAAACTTTTTTATCAGCAAATTTTTGAAAATTCTTGGATTGCCTTGCCAAAGTTGTCATGAGAGCATCAATCATATCTCGCATGACGTTTACTTGGGCTCTAGTTGTCAAATCATAAAGTTTATCCCATTTCTCGGAACCGACGAAATTCACTGATATCAAGCCACCAGGAGAATGGTCTCGTTCCATTACCTCAAGTCTCAAAAATATGTCTCCATGTACTCCTGAACTCTCACTAATGTCACTTTCAGATGTGCTTGAGAGTTCACTTTCAGCGTCCGATTGGTCGTTAACAGATCTATGCAAAGTTTTGCCGCACAGCGTGGTTAACAACGAAGACGCCTCTTGAAGACGAGTATTAAGGTTTTGTAAAGTTGACAAATAAGAGTCTGTTTCTTTTGATAATTTCTTCAAATTTTTGAATATTTTCTGAGTTTCTTTCACCCAAGGAGCATTATTCCAATCAGGATGAGTGTGTTGTAATACAATAGTGATTAAGGCTGGAAGTATTGAAATAAAGAAGGGTCTCATGAAGCTAGAAGTCCGTCGCACGTGGCAGTTCGTCTGACTTTGACAATTAGTAGATATTGAAGATCTCCTTTGAAATGAACTTCTGAGACTATTCAATCTGACGAAAATATTTTCCGCAAACTCCTCGTTTAAAGTGGCCATCTTAGAGCCCCGTGACGTTACGTGTACTGGATACAACAATTCCTTATAACGATCTTTGGAAGTTTCATCCGTACAACCTCCAAGTATCACTAGAATATGTTTCAGCTCACTAAATAAGGAATCATAAAAGTTTGGTATTACTATACTAGTACCCACTGGCACATTTTCTGCAGCATCCCTAATAGTTCTACTTTATTTCATTCTCACAATGTTATGAACTTACTTAACGAGTGGTTTCTGATCTATTGTAATCGTGAGTGTTTCAGAAGTGTAATCGGCAACGCTACCGATCTTTGTCTTTGGTGACGGCCATCGTTTCTCCATTAAACCGTTCAAAACTCTCATTGGATACTCTAAATCCTGGTTTAAATAATCTTTGATCGCTAGAATATCCCTTTGAATTGTAAGGAAGTCAAAGATGGCAGCATGGAGATCCATCAGACTTAGACGACCAACCAGTACTTCTAGAGGGTTAAGATTAGGTGGATGCTGAAGATCGTCTTGAATTTGTTGAATTGTGTCGCGGACTCCTAAAATGTTGCCAATTCCTTTCTTACCATTGACTCTTCTTTCAGACGTCTTGGATGAATTGAGGAGCTCAAGGGCTTCCAAACAAACGTTATTGGCTGAAGACATCATTTCCATTGTACGGTTAAGGAATATTTTGGTTGTGCAGGCAAAATAATGAGAATCCATTATTCGAACATTACGACTGTATTCTGAGTACTCAATAAACATCCCATCATAAGCAATATTTATTCTCACACCACCTTCTTTGTTGCCTGATCTGTCCGTTGTTTCCTGTTGAAAATTGTTGTCCACTGATTCAATTTCTTCCTCCGTACACAAACTTGTGCCAAGGTATGTTTTCGGAAATACATTTTGAATCTTTCTAATTTCTTTCAACTGACGCTTGTATTTTCGTTCCAAAGTTTGTACATGACCCAACCACTCGTTCACCAAGCGAAAACAATTCTGGAATTCTGATATGAAATTTTGTTTCATCGTTTCGTCACAATTAGACCCAATTGCCAACAAGCATTCAGTGCAGATGAAGAACCAACAATTCAGCCCAAGAAATGCCTTGCGATCGGAGTTTGTAGAAATCGTCTCCATAATATTTTTGTGTATCCTCAATAAACTGTCAGACATTCTTTTCAAATTTTCAATCACAATGTGGACGTAATAGTACACATGTTGAATCACATCACTGCAGACTAAAACATCGTCGTCAAGAACTTTTCCAGTATATCTTAACCGTTCAGTTCTATGTTTATACTCCGCTTCAAAATCAACGACAGAGCAGAAACAATTCTCAAAAACTTGGAAAAAGAGTGGTGTGTTACTCGAGCATTTGTACGGAACCATCAAACTCAACTTGCCGGATTTCCTGAAAATAGATAGTACTCTGTCAAATTACTTAGCTAACTTTTACCGACACTTTTAAAGGAAACAAACTTATTAATAAACTTTATTTGAATTTCAACGCCGTATCAATTGATTTCGGGGAATTCCGTCTAATCGTTCGAAAAATCTAGAATCTGGGGTAGTAAGTAGTACGCGCCAGCCCCAAATGAAAGGACGACATCCACACTTCAAGTTTTTAATGTCTGTGTGCTGTGGAATTCCAATGTGTTATAGCGAAACGATTTTATTTTACGGACAGAACCCGATATTTAACACACTCCTAGTCAGTAGAACCAGAATTCATGCATAACACTAATAGACTTTCACAAAGATATTATTGTCAGGAAGTCTTCCCTGATCGCGCAGATATTTCCAAAACGAAATGACCGGTGCATGAGTGAGTTAGCCAAACACTTCGAACAACATAGTGTGGTTTTTGCTAACCTTAGTCACGCATTGGTCTTTTCTGGCTAGGATTATTTTACCGACTGTGACAAGCTTACCTTGGAAGGTCTGCATTTCCTAGCGTTAATTGAAACGTTAGTCCCCTGCACAATTTCCAGTCGTGGAAATGTTCCAATGATAGACTGAATCTATTTCGCCTAACAATCTCCTTCCCGAAAACTTTTTGCCAAAGTTGTTGAGATTTATCTAATTCTTCTGTCACATTGTCCAATATTTCCCAACTTTCTTTTAGCACTTGCTCAATTTGCCAAACCACTTGAATACATCGAGATTGCTCCATTGGAAATACATATCCCATTGTTTCCGAGATTGTGAGCAAGTTGGATAGGATATCTGTCGGGCCATCATTTTGTTCGACGATCTTAGAGAACGCCGTTGAGATGCCCTTGAAGAACCATGATGATCTTTTGAGGAAATTATTAAATCCTTCAAAAAAGAATTTTAAAGCAGAAAGGAAACGAACAGAATTTGTTTTTGTTACACGGAGTAAAATAAAGGAAGACGTTTTCTTCGTTTTCAGAGTAAGTCCGTCAATCCCCCACCCAATGAATTCACTCTGCTCATCGGCAACACATTGGGGAAGTGGGCTACTGCGACTCAATACTGAAATCATTTCTCCAGATCTCTCTAGACTTTCTTGAAGAAATCTGTTTCGAAAATCTTCCACATCAACAGAAATAGCTTCAGAAAAAGTTCTTCGGATCGATGCGTGTACTTTGGAAAATTTTGTGTTAAATTTAGAGAAATCACTTTCAAATATTGAAAGAGAACTCCTCAGAGTTTTTATCTGATCAGAAATTATGGGGAGTTGTTCCCAAATGAAGTCTTCACATTTTTCTAAATCTCTTGGATCTTGTAGTACATCAGTTGAAGAAGTAAAAAGTTCAACGATTTCTGCACTCATCCAAATCCAAGCATTGATTGCGGACAGAGGATACTGGTCTGACTTGTAGTTTGA
The DNA here is from genome assembly GCA_034698945.1 of Protaphorura quadriocellata. Lineage (NCBI taxonomy): Eukaryota > Metazoa > Arthropoda > Collembola > Poduromorpha > Onychiuridae > Protaphorura > Protaphorura quadriocellata. Next base: position 2,013 of record JAQGCA010002509.1, on the reverse strand, counting down.
GATATGCTCAGAAGTTGGAATGTTCTCTGTCATAAACTCCTGTGTGTAAGACAATCGTCCTCTTATATTATTTAAACTGACGAACGCATTCGTGGCTAAATCCACAAATATTTCCAAGTGATCTCGTCCCTTTCCTTTGTCTTCTTTCAAACTATACTGGAACTCTTTCGTGGAGTCAATGGATAGTTCCACATTTGTTGTGGGCTCTTCAATTGGGCTAGCAGTTGAAAGTATCTCAGTCTCTGTAGTTCTATTAGCCAGGTCCTTTAAACTCTTTAAAATAATATCCACTTTCGAATTCCTTGGAACAAGTCCACGCTGGAATGTCCTGTAATTAATTAGATAAATCGCCGTAAAAATTTAATTACTGCAACCGCTAAAATACGGGGGTCCTTCTGGTCTTCTTAGATAAAAGGATTTAACATTACAGGAAACAGTTTTCGAACTGGTATATTATTTTACTAGACTTTCATTATAAATTAATTTTACTTTGAATTAAGAGGGACAGAAACGTCAATGTGATAATCATCAGCATCCACATCTTTATTCAACATAATTTGCTGAATAATCCCATCATCATAAAATCCTGCGTCATCTGAACGCGCCTGTCGAAATTCATCTGTCATTTGGCTGTGCTTTGGTGTTTCCGGAGTGAGAAATATCCCAGATTTTTCAAACGCTGTTGTCATGGTTACTCATGAGCATCCTGCAAATATTGAAAAATCTCATAAAATATACTCCACTCAACTTTATGTACAGGGTGTCCACGAAAAAGCGCACAGTTGTTTGGGTATTTTTCGTTGTTTGGCGGTTTAATCTCATTGCATGTAATTTTTGTAACTAAGCCAAAATATCATCAAAGAACTGTGCGCTTTTTCGCGGACACCCTGTAGAAGCGATTTCCGAAAAAGAGTTAAAAATTGTTTGTTCGTCTTTCGTCTAGGATACAATAATTTATGTTAAAGTCAAGATAGAATTTACTTTTTTTTTGACATTTTCATTCAGTGATAGAAATAAATTGAAGAAAAGAAATTGCTGAAGCAAAAACAAATATAGAATCTTTGATTTTCAATTTCGATGCAATCCGCGTTTGACTTCTCTTATGTTCAAACTGCTCCTCCCGATACGACTGACCGTAACATAAAATCTTGTATACATGCGAAAACACGACCACTTAGTTGAACCCTTCTAGAATACCCTGGTATGTACCGATAATGACTTACCACCACAAGGCAGGTGTGGTAAAATAATGTAATGATTAAACTTCACGGCAAAGTAATCAGAGCCACATCAGAACATCTCCAAACTTTGAAAATAATAGCAAATAAATATTTTCAGAGAACTATGCAAACTTTGATGGGGACTATGAAAACTCAGAATTTTGGCCAACGCTTTACGTGTAGTAAAATGACTTCCATTTCTTTGGTGTAATAAATTAGAAATTTTAATCTCTGTCCCCTTATGTTTAAGATAACAAATCGAACGTCAGTAGCAACGCGATTTCTTAAAGACAGCCGATCAACTTACTTGGCACTTGAAGGACCCTGCAAGCTCGACTCCATTTTTGGATAAGTAAATGAAGTTAGAGGGAAGCCTCGGTGACCACAGCCGTCTGAGTTAGGTGACCAAGCACTTGGCTTGGATTTTGGATGACCTAGTCTCAATGTCGACGAAATTGACCTTGATAAAATATGTTACCTCTCTATGGTTGCAAAACCAGCTGTTGCCTGCTAACTCACTCACTCACAGAGTCCATTCTCCAGGTGAAGAACGGTAGCATTTTATTTGACTCGTTAGCTAGGACCGAGATTTAATCCCCATTTTAATGGGAATATCTGAGGCATTCTATTTTTCCCACAAGACTAGAGGCAGGGTGACCAACTTTTCGTAGTCTGAAAGGAGTACATTTTTTGACATTTTGGAATTACCATTTTAGCTACAATGAATTACTTTTTTTCGCCGTTTTATCTACAACGAATTGCCACGTAGGCACAAACAGGGGTTCTACTTCTT
>JAQGCA010002508.1:0-13733 GCA_034698945.1 Protaphorura quadriocellata | reverse complement strand
CGAGTGGACTTTCCTTGGTCAAAGCCAACAGTTCGTTGGAGTCCTCGGAAAGGGTAAAAGAATTCAACATCAAATTCCAAGTCAAATACGAGAAATTCGGGTAATTGAGATGGTAGCCTCCATAGCTTAGTGGTAAGAATACCTGCCCGGCAAGCAGGGGCCCGGTTTCAATTCCCGGTGGAGTCAACTACTTTTTTCAATTATTTTGAAGAGTACCTGCCCGGCAAGCAGGGGACCCGGGTTCAATTCCCGGTGGAGTCAACTACTTTTTTCAATTATTTCGGCTTCGTATTTGGAAGTTTCGACACGCCCTCCTAATGTTGGAGAGATATGCCCTCCTTAAGTCATGCCCTCCTAACGAGAGATTTGCCCTCCTTGAGTCATGCATTTCTAATGAGAGATATGCCCTCCTTGAGTCATACCCCCCTAATTAGAGATATGCCCTCCTTGAGTCATACCCTCCTAATGAGAGATATGCCCTCCTTGAGTCATGCCCTCCCAATGAGAGATATGCCCTCTTTGAGTCATTCCCTCCTAATGAGAGATATGCCCTCGTAATGTTGGAGAGATATGCCCTCGTAATGTTGGAGAGATATGCCCTCGTAATGTTGGAGAGATATGCTCTCACTCTAGCACTCTCCGCGCTCACTACCACTCTCCGAAACCTATCTACCACTCTCTACACCCTCTCCACCATTCCCTACAACCCATCTACCACTGTCCACATCCTCACTACAACTCCCTATAACTTCTCTACTTCTCTAGTAATTTTGGAACGATCGAGTTCCCACCTGAGAGCGATTGTGGTCTTCAAAAGTCTTGGGAGGTGCGATTAGTGAGCCTTACTTTGAATGAATTGCCTTCGTTTGCTGTTGACAATGTGGACAAGCTCGTTTATCGGCCGTTGCGCAGCCTGAGGTTGGGGCGTGGGTTAATGTCATTCCATCGCCACCGCTGGGGTTACACCTCTCGGACGAAACATTTTGTGTTGCCTGTGCCCTTCGATTTGGTTGTGACATTTGCCAGTCTCATAAATGTGTTTGTGGGTCTGTGGTGTCCGTTAGAGGTCTTCACGGGCTTGCATGTAAGAGGAGTGTGGGTCGTAGATCCCGACACGAACCTGCTAATGTCGTCACTGCCCGTTCCCTCAGATCGGCCGAGATTCCGTGTATTCGGGAACCAGTAGGGTGTTCCAGAGTGGATGGAAAGAGACCTGAAGGGTTGACTTTAATAGCTTGGTGCAGGGGTGAGTCGATGATGTGGGACTTCACGTGTGCAGACACTTTTGCTCCTTCGTATGTCGTTACGTCCGCTACAACTCCGGGAAGTGCCGCGGAAGCGGCTCATTTGAGAAAGATGAAGAAGTATGATTTCCTTCAAGGGCGCTTTCTTCTTATTCCAATTGCTGTGGAAACTTCCGGCGTTTGGGCGAGGGAAGGTCTTCGTCTCGTACGATCTTACGGGTGTCGTATTTCCACCGTGACTGGTGAAATACGAGCCGAACAATTCCTTATACAGCGGATGAGTATTGCTATTCAGCGAGGAAATGTTACCGCTGTTTTGGGAACCTTGCCGCCTGAGAAAGTCTTGGATGAAATTTTCTGTATGTGATGTGTGTTGAAGAGTGCGTTTTTATTTTTAATTTTTCCTTCTCTTTCTTTTTTCTTCCATTTTTACTTCATTTGATTCGCACGGGTGGCTATGGTGGGTTCAACACATCAAGTAAATAAAAACTAACTTCTCTACCACTCTCTATGACCTCTCAACCAATCCCGCTTTACCACTCCCTAAAAGTCAACCTTCCCTGACTTACCACTCTATACACCAACTACTCCCACTCTACCACTCTACAACTACCCTATCACTCTTTTCAACCACTCTACCACTAAAAATTTTGACGAGCTGTCACCCAGTCGCGACTGTTTATTAAGCAGTCTATTCTTCGCTGAAGAATTTCTTTACTACTAGCGTTACCGTCTGTGATTCAAATTGATGCAACCCCTGCATTAGTAATAAAAAACGATGCCATGTTTGAACATGTCTAACGGCGAAGATTTTAATGCTTATGATATAAAAAGTATATATATATATATACACTTATAAACAGAGTAATGACTATATACCACCACCATCCTATGCTGCTGCCGGTACTTACTTGATCTTGAACAATTTTGACATTTTTAGCATGAATTTCGGGTGAACTCCTGGATGTAAGACATCTTACAATGGATTTGCGGAGTATGTATAATCCCTTGACAATTGCAAATAATGGCATAAAGAATACGGCCACGATGGGGGCTACGATATTTGATATGACAAAAAATAGGTAATCCATTTTTGTCATGATTGCGATTGATTGTGTATGTCTGTGTATAGGCTGACCACTAAATGAAAAATGAAAGCGTAAGAGGAGATTGAATGAATATTATTTCATTTCACATAACACTATTTTCCCGTCATCCTTTAAATGACCTACAACCCATATGGACTAGACTAGGCTGAGAACTAAGCAACTTCTGACTTATTTGATCTTGAGATTTTATTAGTTAAGGGAAAAAATACACCAATTAATTGAGATGCGAACTCTCTCGTCTGTCTAGTCTACATGATTGTGAAAGGTTGACTCTAGAAGCTGTACAGGGGGACTAATATATATTGTCCACTCCATCTATCTCAAGAACCACAATGGGTACAATCAAGTGGAATACCTCTTTGGAAGGATAAGCTAAAATGAGAGACATTTCAACTCCCCCTGAAAGCGAGTTCGATCATAGCTCGTGCTGGGAAATAAAAAGCAGTGCTTTTGGCGATTTTAAGCCGAGTTCTCATGGTGTTCAGACTGAATACCTGCGACAGCTTCAAAAATTTTGTAAAAGGAACTTCACCACCAGATTCACAATTGCTTTCTCAAACATTTGAGCCATGGATCCACAATTTCTGAGCAAGTCGGTTTTGCCACGAAATTCCATTTTTGGATGCTTTCAGTGAAATTGAAATTCGGGGACAAAATCGACTTGTTCAGAAATTGCCGATCGATGATTCGTAATTTTCAGAGTGTACTTGCGAATATGGTGGAGACGTTCGTTTATCGAAATTTTGTAGTTTTCACGGCTATTCAGGCGGAAGGCCGTGAAAAAGAAGCTGCGAGACGCCGAAAATCTTTTTTTTTTATTTTTATTTATTTTAAATTTTTTATTTATTATATTGTTTTACGCGCTTTGAGATGGAACAACAATATAATATAATATATAATAATATAGTCTGAAATCCCATTTGAGCTTATCTTTCCCACGAGGTATTCCACTTGGTTGTATCTATTGTGGTTCTTAATATAGAGGGTGAGGGAACAATACATTTTAGTCGCCCTGTACATTGTAAACTTAGTAAAACAAGATTTCCGATGTGTTTTTGTCCAGGACTTGATTTCGTGAACAGAAATGAATTTAAAAGCGTAATTTCCACAGCTTCTCATCGTGGCTAAGTCTTCCCTCCATTCTTGAGATATAATTACAGGGACAAGTAAGAGATTGAATTAATATTAAATTTCACATAACACTATTCCTTCCATTTTTTGAATTACCGTCAACCCATACGCAAACGGCTGTGAATTAAGTAACTTTTCTAGGTCAGACAGCGCTGATTGTCGGTCGTGGGTGTCATAGTTTTAAAAATTCAAAACTTCTCGGCTGGATGTGGCGAATCGCGAGTTATTAAATAATGTGTGAACTTCGTCGTTTTATATTTCACAATCCTTAATTAACATATTCGTAATTCGTAGACATGTTCGATGCGTGCTAAGTCAGATCCTGCATAGATTATTCCAATGGACGATTTGTGATCTCTCACTAGTTTAACTTTCTGCTCTCACAAAATGATATCTGAAAAACAAAAGTTAACTCATTTGTTGTACTTGGTTATTAGCCCGTGGACGCAGTCCCATGAGGGCTTATCAAATTCCAATAAACGTCCGTCTCTCTGTAACGCGATGTTCACTGCTGTCACTCCTCTTACACCAAACCCACCGTTCTTCACATAGAACACAGTCGGCAGCACCTCAGAATCCTATATTAATCAGACCTTTCACCCCACACTTCCGCGTAACGTTCTATGTTTGCAAATAGGCATAACAATTTGAAGCTAAAGAGATTCTTGTCACGTGCTGCATTTCAAAAAACGTCATCATTCCAATCAATGCAAGTCGTACTTTCAACATTAACGCTCTCGTTTGCGCGGACCGGCAGCTGGTCGAGCGTGTTGCAGCACACTCCGGAATACATATCGTCGCTGCTTCGTATATGATTTCAAGATATGCCCGTCTCTTTAACAATAGGTGCTTATTGTGCAACGCAATTACGTGCGTAATGTTAGAGACATACGCCCTCCTAATGCTGTATACGTATGCCTATCTCACTTCGTAGACAAAGCAGCGGTGCTTGATCAGTAACGCAATTACCTACTTACGTTAGAGAGATTCTCCTAGTGTTGGAAAGATATGCCCTCCTAACGTTGGAGAGATATGTCCTCCTAACGTTGGAGAGATATGTCCTCCTAACCTATTACTTATAGGTTATTACATGTGCTAAGCAGCAGTGCTTACTTAATAACGCGACTACATACTTATATTAGAGGGATATGCCTTCCTAATGTTGGTAAGATATGTCATCCTAATGTTAAGTGATGGGACTATCTCATTACGTATACTAAGCAGCAATGCTTCCACTTTAACGCAATTGCATACTTATGTTTCAGAGATATGCCCTCCTTGAGATATGCCCTCCTAATAGTAGAGAGATATGCCCCTCCTTTAGATATGCCTCCCTCAGATATGTCTTCCTCATGTTGAGGAGATATGCCCTTCTAATGCTGGAGAGATTTGCCCTCCTAACGTTGGAGATATACCTCTCTAACACTCTCTACAACCCCATCTACCACTCACCACAGCCTTTCCACCTCTCTCTACCATTCTCTACAACCCACCTACAACTCTTCACAACCTCTCTACTCTCTACAACCTCTCTACCACTCTCCGCAACCTCTCTTCCACTCTACCACTCTCTACAACCACTCTGCCGCTCTACCACTCTCTACAACCACTCTACCACTCTACCACTCTCTACAACCTCTCTACCACTCTCTACATCCTCTTTACCATTCTACACAACCTCTCTACCACTCTACAACCACTCCACCACTTTCCACAACATCTCTGCCACTCTCTACAACCCCCTACTACTCTCAACCCACCTACCACTCTCCACACCTTCTCTACCACTCTACGCACCCTCTCTACCACTTTAGACCTCCAAGGGGCTGTCGCCCAGTCGCGACTGTTTATTTCATTATGAGGTAATTCGCCCATCTCTTCGACATTTGGTCATATGGACGGCTCTTTAACATTAGGTCATATGAACGGCTTTTTGACATTAGGTCACATGAACAGCTCTTTAACATTAGGTCATATGAACGGTTCTTTACCATTAGGTCATATGAACCAATCTTTAACATTAGGAGGTCATACGTCCATCTCTTCAACATTAGGAAATGCCCATCCTTTTAACATTAGGGGGTAATACGCACATCTCTCCGACATTCGGAGTTCATACGCCTACTAGTGCTCTCTCAGCCCCTCTCGACACCCTCTTAACCACTCTCTACACCCTGTCCGCTAATCGCTACATTCCACAACCACACTCGACAACTTTTCTACCACACTACAATCTACCACACAAAATTACCACGGGCTGTCACTCAGTCGATACTGTTTGTTCGATTTGGAAATATTGTTCCGGTTTTTATTGTAACAGTTTGAACCAAACGGCATTTTATTAGTTTTCTCCTAAATAATTATTTACGTGTTAAACTCGACATTTGCGGACTACTAGTACTATCCCCTCGGGAGTGAGTTGATAAAGATAAATGCCCTGAACCCGAACATCTCAAACTTTTAGAAATTTCCAAGCACATGCAGTTGCAACAAAGATTTTTTAAATTTTGGACCCATGACGCAAATATTAGGAAATTAACGAACGAATCGATCGTATAGAACAAATATTCGAATGGCTCAGCTTTTAAGTAAAAATCCCTGAAAATATTTTCTCTAAACACATAATATAAAATTGAGTCTATCAAGTCAATTGATTTGATGGTATAACAAATTCCAAACACTAGAATGACACAGAGAAGCATTCGAGTGACCGAAATCTCATATCCTTGAGACCGGGTTAGCGTTGACCTCAATTTCTCCATTCTTCTCATCTGAAACATCAAAGTCCGGGGTATAAGTAACAAGTTGGTACAAACTGAGCCGAAACTAACAGTGTTTCGCCCAAATATTACGGTTAAAACCCTAAGTCACGGTAAACCCATAAACCCCAGATAATGTTCACCGATTAGACGCCCAAATTGCAGTAGACGACCGGGTATTTATTTGAGCACTAGAGTGAAGGGTGATTCGAACAACGCGCTGTTATGGGACAAACTATCTCGTGACCCGGCGCGTAATTGGATCACGACGTCTATTGAAGCCACGGCGTTTATTGAAGCCACGGCGTCTATTGAAGCCACGACGTCGAATCGGTAATTCACGGTAAATAGATATTTCTTACGATTAGTCAAATCCGATATTCCGTCACTTCGTGCTTTTGTGGTAACGTACATATTGTAACCCGACATTATGTTTATGTCAGTATATCACTGCCACCAATCTGAACACTTACTCAAACGTAAATCATGATGTTGAAGGTGAGTAAAATCCCGAACGGCAGGACGAATTGTAGGAACGGCGAGATATACCAGGCGTAAAATGCAATCTCAGTATTATCCACCTCCGAAAAGGTCAAAGGGCTGAATACTTCAGGTACTGCAATTATGGCTACTGTGATAAATATGATTAGACCAGTCCAGACGGCCTTCTTGACCGTGCAAAGTTCTTTTGCCCTCAGAGGGAGACACACGGCAATGAAACGTTCAAGGGTGATTGAAACAGTGAACCAGATGGAGCACGTTTGTCCTGAAAAATATTAAGAATTTGTGGACATAATTCAATGAAGGTTTCGTTACAACGAACGACCATATCATAGGGAAATTACTATTAGGGACTTGGCGCAAACCCGTACAAAAATATTCCCGTAAAACGTAAAAAGCAAAAGTGGACTTCTTGCGTGGAAAAAAGTTATACGGACGGTTTTACCTACTACATTTTGCGCCGCATAAGAAATCACGCAAGACAGCCTGCGGCTACGTAAGAAAACGTCAGATTTTTTAATTAACCAAAAAAATTAATTACTTGGACGAACACTCCCATGTTCTACTTGTTTGGCTGACCATTTTTCAAGTTGTCCAGGCCACAATATTTTGTTAGGCAATTCAAAGAAATAAAACAGTCAGTTGCCATCGCTACAGTTGTTGGCAAAATTCTCCAGTTTCGATGTCCAGGTGGGCAATAATTAATTCACTTTGAACTCCAGCAAATTGCTAACTTCTAAATATCAGGTATTCTAAAAAGTAAAACTGGACAATTTTAATTTTAACTGATTTCACCATCAGCCATTTTGTTTCAATACACATAATGCTATATCTACCAAGCTGAAAGGCCCCAATCAAGGCTGCTAGGATGCTATACCTAATGCATTGCCTTCTTCCTGCGCATGTACAAGAAGATGCGTACGTGGATCCGTCCAACTTTTTCAACGTAAACGTAACCGTAAAATATTACGTTTTCGTAAGAGGAAACCCTTCCGTAAAATGATATTACGGGTCGAAATAACGTTTACGTTTACGTTACTTGGAATTCGTTCGACATACACATATGAAAGTCTAGTAGCGAGAATCTCCAGGGGAGCAAACAGTCTTTCATGAATCCCAAAGGCAACGTATTTGTTTATCTCGCTTGTTCGGATGTTCGGAAGTGGATTTTCACATATACGTTCTTGTTGGTATTGTCATTCCGGCAGATTGGCAGTTATCGCACTCTCCATCTATGCAGCGGAATAGGGAATGCATCCGCAGTTCCGGAAGTGTTTTTAAGTTTCGGACTCCTTCGGATCGATTTTTGGCGGTATCTGCATTTTTTCATGGTATTGGGACGTTTTGCCACATTTTGAAGCCGAGAAATCCATGAAAACACAAAAACTGCAAAACGCTTGGGATTTACGCCCTCAACGCACCGCTCGGTTACGATACGACGAACTAAATCATTCGTTATCCACGGAAAGGGTTGATTTGCGTTATAGGGAGGTTCTAATATAATTATCAAATGACAATGACGGACAGTACCGTATAAATTGACGGCGTAGAACGAGCGGTTGGCCTCCAAACTTGTCGTGTGATCTTTAAACAATGCAGTTGTCAAAAATACATGATCCGAAAACGCCAATCCAAGTAATAAACACGTGACGTGATGGATGAACTCATGTCTTTACGGATTAAGACCAAACTACTCAATGTATTCCCGATTAATCCAAATGCACTGATCACACTCACAGTTGTATATAGAACCAAATTGTTCATGTTATCAAAATTGTGTTTTCTCAAATTGTTATGTACTTAATTTATACGATAATCAGACTGTGGCTAGGATTTCAATTAATTATGTCTTATATTGTGTATTCTGTTTATATCCCCTTGAGAGAATTCATTAAAATCTTGTTTAATCAAAACACTTCCCCCAAACGAATTAACCGGCATTCGGAGTACTCCGAGTCGGAATTATTAAAGGCACACTTGTTACTATTATTAGACTAGACCAAGGTATGATCGCGTGTATACATGTCTACATGCAAATCAATTTCTGGTGACGACTAAGACATGCGGGTTCGATTCTACAGTTATCTGTGAAAATATCAAACCGTCAACTCCTTGGAGCCTATGGCAATCTTGTTACTTAGAGGTTTTATTGAGTGTTAAACGGACTTAATTCTCTTTTGTTAATGTATGTCCTGTGGCCTTGAAATTCTGTAACTACAGCGTTTTTATTTTGCATAGTTGGACGTCAAAAATATGGAATTCCTTTGGACGTTAAGCTAACGAGAACTTCTTGGTCACCTCTTCAGGTCATGCAATCCTTTATGACCTGAATGCAGTTTGAGTTGATGATTTTTTTACCTGGAGGGTTCAATTTGCGTTTGGAGTTTAGTAGGGATGGAATTGATCAATTTGTTCACTTTGTGTTCTTGAATGCCTTGGACGACACATAAATAAAAATAGAAAAACAAACAAACGAATATTCGATTTCGGCCAACCGAATACTTCGCTCTAAATCCTCCAGGGGCTTTAATTTTGGGCATGTCTGTCTGTAGAAATTCGTTATAAACGGATTTTTGGGACCGAATAGTGACCGAATAATCGGTATTCGGTCAAGTTCCTAATACCACCGAATATACCGAATATACCGTACCAAGTATACTGTATGTACCGAATATAGTTGGTATACCGTATGTACCGAATATACCGTACCGAGTATTTGGTTGACCATTTTCTTCAAACGGAAAATCTATCATCAAACCAGTCTGAAGTCGAAGCGCTTGATATGTATTTAGAGCGAAGTATTTGGGTGGCCGAATAGTTCGGCCGCCGATTATTAACCGAATATTCGTTTCCTCCCAACAGTTTAGAATATCAGCAAATTCTGTGTGTCGACCTTTCTTAGATTCATGCAGCCATTCGGAGAACAAAGGCGCTGTCTATGTTTCAGATTTTATCAAACAGGATGTATCGACACCTAGGTATAGTCACCTGTAGCCAGTGTCGTAAAGTCGTAACTATAAAATATGAGTAGGAGGGCGAAATCTAAAAAGGGCCCCTTCTTGAATGCTTATCATTCTAATAATTTATTATCGCCTACCATTATGGCAAACTAAGAAACCAGGATAGCCAAGAAATCAGAGTTCATCTATACGCAATATTTATTTTACCTCCTGGTATGTATGGTGAAAGGAGGTTACATCGCCAGCCGCTGGCGATGAACCCCGCGGAGCGGGCGACACGAATTTTTTTGTTCTTTGTTAACATTAGTGGCACGTAGAAGTTAGGTCTACGTAAGAAAAATCGCACATAAATTATGGTGACGATATTTTGTTGAATTTTGTATCGACATTTTTTTCTTCTTATAATGTGTGAAAATGGGGTAGTAGGTAAAAAGTTATCTCACCCACGCTTGTGCAAAATACAGGGATTTTGAATACACATTTTTTTTCAAATCCAAGACATTTTCGGGACCCGGGGACAGGCCTTCAAATTGATCCCAGAGAAACCAGGACGCCAGAACGTCCGATAGCCTGTAATGTAAGTGCTCGTTTTGTGTTAACGAGGGAAACGCCAGAGCGACTAATTATTAATCGCAACAATATCTCTAAATTTGACTAAAAACGATTGTCACTGAAAGTATTTCTGTTTTAGCGCACAGTCTAGGTTTTTGAAAATAGTAACGGTTTATTCGAAATTCGGAATCCACCCAAGGGTTTCTGTCCAAGTTCAAGGGCACATTTCTTTGTTCTCAATACTTCAGCATTGTAAATTGCATACTGTTGAAGGTAAAAAGTCATCTCGGAAAACAAACATATCAGAAAAATTATTTTTTCGAAAAACTATTAAAATATATAAAATATTTAGGTCACTGAGAAATGTAAACACATTCGTTCGAGCTTTTGGTGTAGTTTTGATTGGCAAATATATTTAAAGGAAATCAACACTTAATTTCCGTGTCCAAAACCTCAAACGGAAGTATTTACTATTTAACCGTCTCACAGTGATCCATGTTCACACTAACAGTTAACAGTTTCCAAACATAATTTTTATAATTTCTGTTTGCCGAGATCACTTCTTGCTTGCAAAAGAATGCAACTTACTACAATAACTTTGGAATACTAGAATCCAGTATTCCAAATTCTCTATAATTTATCATGCTAAAACATTGAGAACAAAGTGGAAGGGCCCTTTTTCCACTTACGTTTCCATCGTAAGTGAAATCGTGCAGTGATATGGAAAACGGTTATTCACGGAAAGGCCAAGGGCCCGTTTGGGGCCCTCGGCCGTCGCCCCCCCTGCTCCCCCTTATTTACGCCACTGCCTGTAGCGGTGACCATGGACATGGAGTGTTCATACACGGATTTGGTTTCCGTTTCAACATTACGCTGTTGGCTACTAATGTACACTAAGTGGTTAATTAACGGTCAGGTATATACAAACTTAGGTCAGGCTGAAAAGGCAAAACTGTCGTTCGGCACCCTCCTCTGTGCTAGAGGTATAGCACCAAGGTATAGCACATGACGTCTACCGAAAAGATCACTGTCAACACTTGTGATTGCAGAACTCCTGATCAAAGTGGCCCGAAATCCTTCGACAATTACCAGGGTCGACCAGCAGGAAAGTTGAAGAGAATTTAATATCCAACAATTTTGTTATAAGTTACATTGCCGGAATATTTGCCTAGCGTGGTGAAAGTTAAAGAAATATAGTGTGACAAATCCATCCAGCTTACGTCACTGCTATAACCACTGAGGAGATACTGCCAGGTACTTTCTCAATTTTTATATCGTTGTATATGAAATCAGCCTGACCTAACTCTGTATATACCTTGGGTCAGGTATTGCACCATTCGGAAAATATATGAAAAGACTATATGAAATATGAACTATATGAAAAGCGTCTTCTGATTGATCAAAGAAATTTGTTTAAGAGATCCAATAGGCTGGACGACTACAATAGGCCGGACTACGAATGAAAGATGGAAAGTTGTGTTGTGTTCTTGTGATCCTTGTGATTTACGGTTAAACTCCATGCAAATGGTGATAAATTTTATTACTATATAAATCCTAATTTCAAAATAGTGTTACATTCATTTAATTATTCTCCAGCTGGCTACACTGCGTTAGTTAGTCACCATACATGACTCAACTTTCCAACCTTTATTTTGGTCAGCCAATGTGTTTATAAACGTCTAGCAGTTCGATTTGTTTTATCGTAGACTTCAGGGAAAGCATCCTCGCAATTCAATTCTTTCCTGACTTTAAAATAAAGTTCATGGTCCAGCATCCTCTGCATTTGTTCTCTTGTCATAAAAGTTTCCGCATAGAGACCCTGAATTCTGCAAATAGTTCAATTATTAGTCGATCATACATTAGTTGTCACATTTCACGAATTAGGAGCACCAGATCTTGAACATTACAAGCAGTTTTTAAACGTTGTACATACATAGAAAAACAAATCAGAACTCTGCTATTAATTCTGAGGACGTGTAAAGCATACCCGTTAATTCTTAAACACAGATCTTCCAGTAACGGCAGAGTTTTTGACACTTCAAATCCTTCAGCTTTTGCACGTCCGTACAAGCCAATGTCAACATACATTTCGTCTTGACCAGTTTTAGGTTTGCACATCCCCGGTATGTTAAACCTTTTGACCGGGCATAGCCAGATGGGGTATGACTATATTCGATAATCAATCGGTTAAATTACAATTACCTTCCGTTTAACTTTCCGTTTACTTACCGTATTTATCTAATTAGGAGTAGGTGTTTAGAATTTTTACTTCAATGAATGAAGAGGCTAGCATTACAAAGCAATCATGCATTGAAGTAAAAGAAGGACAGTCGTTCTAATTCGGTAAATACGGTTACGATTAAATACGTTAGAAGTCAAACTCACGTTGACGTGCTCGTGAGCGTAAATCAAGACTTCTTTGACCTTTCCAATTGGGACAATATAATCTTGTAATATATGATATTTCCAAAAAAAACGTCGTTTCATGCAATCTGGTACGCAATTCATAATTGCTGTCGGCATTAGGATGGGGAAAATCCATCCAAAGAGTACTCGAAATAAAAGAGCATTTGCAATCGGAGCAGCCATACCGACAAGCCAGAAATAACTTCTGTCATGTCGATGGAAATAGTCCCGTATCGGAATGTATTCAATGTGTTCCGTTGAAGAGGATTTCTTGAGAAAGGATTCTACAATTTTGTAGAACGCAAGTTTGTACCATCTCCCAATAGAATTCACCTGTTAATATTCACATTCTAAATGAATAATACTGACTAAATAATAACATGAATAATACATACAGCAGAATTGTATACACCGACCTTTCCTATTTCACGGTTCATTAAAGTCAAGTTAGAATTCAAGTTACTGTTATAAGCATCAATTAAATTTTTTCAGTTCTCTTCACTTCACCTGTACAAATTTTTCGAAAATTCGTACAAGGAGCCAAAAATTATTTTGGGCTCCTTGGCCTGATTTGATATCAACGATTTGACAACACTTCTCAGCAAACGCAAATGTATACAGTGGCGATTCCCCACGGTAGCTCATGACTTGCAAATCATCTACAATGAATCCTGCAAATCTTCTCCATATTAGTGCCATGTTCTTATTTGCAGAAACAATTGCAGATCTCACGCCAACAGTGTTACAATAATTGGTGGATTCCATATCAATTGTACATAAACCATAATACGAAAGTCATCAGAACCTTTCACCGTATTTTTTTTCGAATTGACCACAGTCTAATGTGGGGGGTCCCAAAATCTGAGGTTCGTAGGTGATCTGGGTCAACCGTGACAAATTTTCGAAGTTCCCCCAACCTTTTTCTGCTTTTCTGAAACATTTCACACGAAACCCTGGAAATGCAAACAAATCCAAGACAAATATACTACACACGAAGTATTTGGTCTCAAAACATTCACCCGTGGCAGGGCTTCTGGTGGCCTGGTAGCTGGTTTTCCAAAGGACATGAAT
>JAQGCA010002507.1:0-13735 GCA_034698945.1 Protaphorura quadriocellata | reverse complement strand
GGTTACATAGGGAAAACGCGAGCCTGGACGGGCATTGAGTGGGAGACAAAACTCAGAGTGAAATCGAGAAGGCATTGATTGAGCATAAAATAATAAGACTACAATAATTCAATTCAAATTACAGAAGCCGAACGGGTTGAAGCAAATTTTAAACTTTTATCCATAAGCACCAAATAGTAAACAAGCTGGATTCGAAAAATTCATAGAGTAATGTTGTCAAAAGGTGTAGTTATTATCTAAAATAGTCCTGCAGGTGAATCTTCAAATTGTAATTATTAACGTGTCCCCACTAATCAAAATCTAGTCGATTTGGTTGTGAAAAATAACCAATTTCCTTTGCTTGACTACAATCTAGCTCCAACTTCCACTCTATGTTTCTACAATATTCAAGAGAAATCAATTTTACTAAAATTTATTTCTGAACATTTAAGAGCCCAATAAAGACAACCGGTCCTAGGCGAAAGTCCGTCGCAACAAAGAAGCGCAAAAATCCTGTTACAATTTCTATACACGAGAGTACTTTTTCCTCGAACAGAAAATGTTGGTTGTTATTTGTAACCGTTTCTCTTCATTATAATTCTTCCCTGCTACTAGGAATGCCTTCCCTAGGATAAATAAATAGAAACGAGGAAACTACGCGGTGATGTTTAACCATGTGTAAGGTTTAGTGCCAATGAATATGGGTACCTCTTTACTTCAAAGTTATCCATATTCTCGCAAGTGGCGTTTCCATACGGTAGCTGATGACCTGGAAATATTCTGCATGAAAACCGTATGTATATGGGGATTAGAGGTCAACCTGCAGATTAGTGTCAGGTACTAATCTCTGGCGAAGCAGGACTTATTATAAGAAGACTTGCTGATCATATCTGCCATGTGAAATCGCCGCTTTGTACAGACTTTGAACGACAAAATCAGGATTTATTGAATAATCACATTTCCTTGAAGCCAAATAATTTGGAGATTCTCCAAAACAGTAGGATATTGTTACAATACTGTAGGTACACATCTGAAACTGAATGGAAAGAAATCCCGTCTTCCGTAACCGACGGATATCACAATAAAACGGTTGACGAATTTTGTCAACCGTAGATATTACGTATGTATACGTATACATACATATATGAATGAAATACCCGGTTAGATTTACTGGAAAAGATGTTCTAGGAAAAGGAATGCTTCAGTACATAGTGGTACGGGTTAAACTAATAAATATGGCGGGCCAGAAACGGCGGACTTCCGTCCCATTTCCTTTGTTTCACCCAGAATTCCGTGAATGTTCTGACAACCTAAATCGCTCTCCATGATTTGTGTCATGGTGTAGTTCTCTGGTTCTTGGGAAAAACCTGAACATTAACTTTCGTGGGATTTGTACAACCGGGTTGACAGAATTTTGTGATAAAAGTTTCTCACTCCAAACTTTTTTGTATCACTCTTCACTGCACTACATACATTCATTGTTTCGGTTTATACTGGGAGGTCGGTAAACACTCGTCCTTAAAATCTGCCTACGCGCCCGTCAAAATGTCGGACGTAATTAGATTCGAAAATTTATATCTAACTAAAATTGAAATGAATGTACCTTAAAATTCTTATAAAAACCAAATATGAATACAAATTAAAAAATACAACTTAAAAATTGACACTTGTCTTACACGTTGAGGTTTTTGCAAATATTATGAAATTAATTGCAATTTAATAGCTCGAGAGGATCTTGTTATTACAAATATCCAGAGTGGATTCCACTCCCAGAATGAATAATTTTGTTCATGATACTGATTCAGTTGAACTCCAAACGAATCATTGAATTTCAGCTAAGTGTAAGAATTTATTTAACAGGTTACGAAGAGGATTGTATTTTAAAGGAAACTCCACTTACATACATATAATAGAAATTATATGCCGCACTTCAGTTTTTCCCTAGTGCTGGGGGTACCTTCCTTATATCAAAAATGAAAAGCTATAGTCAACATGTTTGCTCCGGCCTTGCGACAAGTCAATTAAATATCCTCGGTGCTAGTTCATCGTGATCAATATGGCCTAGACCGCTTACATTTGTTTAAATATACACATGAACTGAAGATACATTTTCTAAAGTATGTACATACAATACATGTATGTGTGTTGGAATTTCCGGGAGTGAAGTTTGTATAAGAATCTGATGGGGAATTCATGGTAAAGTAATTGAATTAAGTGTTTCTCCTCACATCTCCCTTTTGTTCCGAAGAATACAAAATAAAGGTTTAATGGAGATCCATGTTTTACTGTCAAGAGTCCCCTCTTTTCTATTTTCTTACTACGATTTCCCAATACTTTCACTCTCTTTTCCTTTTCTTTTTCCTTTTTTCTCTAGGACAATTTAATTTCTCTTTCTTTTAACTAAGTGCACTGAACTGGACTGACAAGAGCTCTGTGTCTTTCTTTCTCTCTTCCTCCAAGGGTGCATTCGTAATTTAACAATTTCTTATTGAAGAAGATACACAAGGAGGGCTTCTCAATTCAATCGTCTGTACAATGTTAATCCAAGGTCCCACAAAGGTATTGTACAGTATGCCTTGTATATTTGTTTGTTTCTGTTCGAAATTTTCTACTCTCTCTTTGTTTCGGCAGTACGAGCTGACTAGGGTAGGGGAGGTAGGATAGTTGTTTAATTATGTTGATTACACTGTTTAAAGCAGATCTTTGTCCTTGTTTGATTGTACATTAAAATATTGTACTTCTTCAGTAACACTAAGCATTGACACAAAGTTAAGTTGCATTTATAGAATTTGAGTGATAAGGCACCATTATGCCAAGAACTTAGCATTAACGTGCACTCACACTACGGATTGTTTCAACATGTGTATGTATGTACACAGATATGTAGGCACAAGTACTTTAAAGCGTACTCAGATGATGTCGAGATTTAATGTGGGACCTTGTTCAACACGCATTCTCTGCTTTGAATTCAGTCCAAACTTGAACAACTTTCTTCACATTGGAATTTAACCGAATGAGTTTGGCGAAGGCAGTCTCGAACACTACGTGAAATAAATTGCACGTATAGTTCGAGGTTGATTCCACTATTTATGATTAATAAACATTTATAGGTTACCGAGATGCTGGCTGATCATCTACTTAATTTTAAACTTGTTCCATTTCCAATGGAAGTATTAATTTAATGAAAACAAATGATTTTACACCCAATTTTTGAGGAAACCAAAACATTTATTCTAAAAGTAATTACTGCGTCGTGTTTTTAGGAACGTTTATTCCAACAAATTGTGAGGTCTTCCTTATAACTCAAATCTACCAATTTCTCCTGCCTGGATTTAGAAGAATAGTAGTTACTTTCTCAAGTCATATTTATAAAGCATATAACAATAGAACCAGTTTATTTGGACACGACTAACACAATAATTTTGGAGAATTGCCCATGTGTTCAGAATTTAGCTTTTAAGAAGTGAGTTATTTCTTTCAAAAAGTGCACGCCAAATCTTTCGCGCTAATGTGATTCCATATGGACGTGAAAGTAATCGCTCGCCGTGTTCTCAGAGAGAACTTCTTTATAAAAGTCCATTGTATAAAATTGAGAGAACGTAAGGATCAGCCATACCTGGAAAAGTCGAAGGAACCTGATTTTTATCGTGTCTGCTTAAAACATATGGAATTTAAAAACGAGTAAAATCAATGCCTGGGCAGCCTGTTCTGTGGTAAATCTGAACAGAATATCTGGATTCTGTTTTCAAATAAGCAAAATATAGTTCTTCAGTGCCTATTTTCAAAAAAAAACTGTTGCAAAATATGCAAAATAGTCTCAGCTGTGTGTTTCGACAATATTGAGACTTATGAAGAAATGCAGAACCGCGGTACTGACCTCCTCTATTGTGTCACAAATTTTGAGCTTCAATTCATTGTTTCCAGATAAGGCAAAGAATTCTCCCGTGTAAAAGAAGGGGAAAACCGATTCTAACATACATTTTGAGAAAACAAATATTTGGGGTTGACTTTGACTCGAAGACAGAAAAACAAACATTCTTGTTTATTTGTCCGCCGCGTTGTATGAGGGATATTTGGTCGCGCGCTAGCCGGTTCGATCACATATGAAATTCACTACAAGATGTGGATCTCACATTACTTTGCACACCCCTTCCGTTTGTTGAAGAGGGTAAAAGCTTTATCCACTCTGTACGGTAGTAATACCTTCGGACAAATTTATTACTGCGAATTAAATACTGATTAAAAAGCTATTACGTGTCTAATCATATTACGCGCATGACATTACAGAGAAAAAATGTTAATGAAATGGCATTCGATCGCTCACATCTCTTTATATAAAGAAACTAATTTCAGAAATTTCTGATTTTTACAAATGGGTATACGTATGCAGTGATCTATCCTGGGTTGAAGCGCTATTTTCTCATTTAGTTTCATCTGACTATGCCTATTTTAAAAGCATATTTCGGCTAAAATAAAAAATCCACATTCATGATTACTTTTCTGTTACTTCGCAGTTGCCTTCCCCTAATAACTTTCATTGAAATAAAAAAATACAGAAATAACCATATGTCAGATTTGCATTGGCATAATAACATGCATAAGAATATTGTGCTCTTTCGTCCAAGTTTTTGAACTTCCTAATTTTGACGGCAGCGTAATTTGAAAGAAATTTTCTCCAGTTAAATTCAGCTGCATCTTATTTTTTAACATTTACTTATAACGTTTTCATTTGTTCTTATAATCTGAAAGTTCATTAGAGTCGTATGAGTTAGGCGCATATTATTGCACAGTCTGATAATTTTTAGAACAATCAGTACCATATGTCAACTATATGTTTATACTTTCTCATGATTTCGCATCATTTAATAATTAGTTGGATTAGAAATTGAGATTAGTTTTCCTTCAATTACAAGAATCGTGCTTATAATTTTTGAAAGTACCACAAGTAAAACTTTCTTAGGGCCAAATTCTTATAAGAAGGTCAGCAAAGGACAGGTGGTCTGAATTCGGAGGGTACTTCCGTTCGGAGAAATGGACAACCGGATGTAATTGGCCTATCACACTAATGCTTTTTTAAAGGACTTCAAAGGGGTGACCTATATTTCTGTCAGGGTAAAACAATATAAATATCAACAATCCTAAATGACTCTCAACTCAAGTTCGAATTGTGTAAGAAAATTCGAAGAGTCTTCACTAAATTATTTTCTTTAATATTTTTAATCATGAGGGTGCAATTAATAATACTTGCCTTATTACCAAATGTGTAGAATTTAATTCAAGTTGATGGAATGGAACGCGGTTATTCAAAAACAAACCTTTACCGACACAGTTCAAAATATACGACTTCACAATAAACGCACAGCAATATTAGTTTACACGTCCGGTAAATTTCGGTCTAATAAAAAGACTACGTATTTTTGAAATCATCCATTCCTTCTTTTATTAATGTCCTCTATTTTTTTTTAGAACAAAAGGACAAGACGAAGACACTCATGTAAAAGCCTAGATTTTGAACGTTTACTTCTTTGTATCCTTCGAGGTCTAGTTTCCACAAGAAATATTTCGGTCTTTTTTTTGTCCTGGACAGTAATTTATTGTCAAACATTTCCTTGCTTTCTCTCTGGGGTCAACTTTGTTCTGTGGTTGGTCCACTTAACCACCCAGACAGAAGTTACCAAGAAAGTGACAGTCAGCACACACATACAACACAGACACTGACACAGAAAAACAATAACACGATACGCGATGACAGAGAAAGCACGAGGAGAGTTATGACATATTAATTTTCGCTTACGATGGCTTTTAGTGTTAAGGCATGAAATCATAAAGAAGAGTAAGTTTGTCGCAACCACCACTGGGTCAGCAAAGGCCAGTAAATCCTTCATGGAATGAAAAATGTCCAGAAAGTAAGAAATTTGATCTTATGTACGAAAGAATACAATATCTGTTGAAAGAATGTTTCCATCGTGAACTTGGATTTGTTATTACAAATGTATCAATAGTTCCTCAGTGTTTCGTACGAAACAGTTACGGTGTCCAGACTGTTGAATTTACAAAGCTTGTCCATTTAGACAGATTATTTCTGAACATTTTCTCCAATCTATAATTCCTGCAATAATTTATTCGGGTTCTCACAATTGTATTCCGATTCCAATGAATACGTAGTATAATTACCCAGAGATGTATCAATTTAAAATATAAAATTGGCCCGATAATGAAGAAAGCACTTGCGACCAGTTCAACCTTTTCTAGAAATATCAAGTTCAATGCATTTATTTGAAATGCAGGTCGGAATGAAGGTAAACTATATCTTCAAACATTTTCTCAAATCTACAATTTCTGCGGACCTTTGTAAAAACAAATCGTCACATATTTCGTACTTTCGGACAAGAATTCTCTTATCTTTTTAGCTATTTTATTAAATTTGTGTTTTGAAATGTTAAGTAGTTCAAGAAAGTAAAAGAGATTTTCCTGCTACTCCAAAGTCGAGCGCATAACAACGATTCAAGTTTTAATATTATAAATCTTAGTAGATTCCATTCTGTCTAATTACCAATCGGAATTGAACGCACATTGTTTCCTGGACTCTTCACCAAATATAAAATACCTCCCTTCCCTTATTCAGAAAAGTCAATTTCCTGTATTATATTCAAAAACGTAATACTTCAAATCTTTGAAATAATTCCAGAACACAAATTTCCGTCGACACCAATTATAACTATTATTAAAAAAGATAATGATCCCATTCAATTTAAAACTAATCGGAACGTAAGACAAACTATTTTGTTAAAACATTTTCTCAAATCGACAATTTCAGGCTTTCCATATATATATATTCTCACAGTTGTGCTCAATAATAAAATGAGAATATATATTGAAATATAAAATTAGTTCGAAAATACTAAATATTCCTTTTTGGACACTAGATTTTAGTTACTTATTGTACGTTAAGTTGTGAGATATGTAGTTCAATGGACAGAACTTTTAATAATATAGCAATGTAATATGTAATAATCCAATTCATTAAAAATGGGATACAGCTTCTACCCCAAGAAGTCTAAACGGTTGGCCACTAGATACAAATATGTGGGCTAAATTCTGACCTCATGTATGTATTACGGATTTTATTTTATATATTTTTTATTTATTTCTCTGAGACAGCATCCTCTAATGAGACCGTTCCGCTGCCCCGCCGGACGGATTCCAATTTCAAGTTCGAATTTGCGACTTCTCGTCTTCCGTGTTGGGCTTGTCATTAATTGAATTGCACTACAGCTAGACGAATTTAACTCTAGCATGCGTTGAATCAATTTTGAAACGCCTCCACTATTAGCTGAGGAGCTGCGACTGAATATAATGTTTAAATTGCGTCCGGGATGTCACAAAATTGATAAACATTTAAACGAACTGTGCGCATGCATTTATTAGGGGTGTCCCAGAAACCATCAGGCAGTATTTCTTGGATGAGACTTTCGCCCTCATACCAAAAACAGATGTAACGTCATCACAGAATTATTCAAACATATCTGATGAGCATAATAATTTATTTTAAACAATGAAATGGAAAAAGAAATGAATGGCGTCCTTTACGCCACGCGTTAAAAATCTAGCATCCCACCACAATTCACAAGCGTATATTTTACAATTTCTTGGCAGTAAGAACATTATCCATTTGCGCTTTGTCAATTGCACGAATTTACGAATTACTTTTGTACTGATCATAAATCTAACAGAATTGAATAAGAAATTAACGCAGTAAAGAGAGTTTAGATATCGAAACCAAGTCTCGTCTAATTCATCTCCACTAAATAAATCCTTGCTCTCTAAATTATTCCCAGGCCGAGATGGAAATGCTATCATCTAATTTAGTTTTAACAATGAGACAGCAAAATTGAATTCTAAATAAACGATTACAGAGTCATTCATATTTGTACCACTCTATACAGAAGTAAAAGAATTCAACAGAAAAATACGCCATAACATTTGATTAATATAAAAGTTGTTTTTACATATATATTATCAAGTGTGTCCACAGTTTTAGACATCAATATGTGTGGCTCGTATTCGAAACAGGCATGGTAATTTATTCAAAGCAAAAATACAGTTCGAATTGGCTCAAATCGTACATACAAACAAACGTATTTGTGAAACTTTTGTACTCTCACTAACAAGTGATGGGGGAGAAAATAAAAATAAATCCCTGTCTCTTTTATTGACGTGGAGGGGTTCATTAACAAATGTACTGTAATGCTATTTTATGGAGAAGAAAACTTTTGTTGACTAAATACATACATGTTTCCAACCACCCATAAAACTTTCTCCAAAGTCTTCTGCGTTCATCATTTTAATCCGAAGGAGTATTAAAGAAATGCTTTCGGGATGGAATGCAGAAAACTTTCCATTTTCTGTAATAACGTAATCTCAAATATTACGTATGGTTGGCATTCCGAGAAATGCAGAAATACAGAGAGTAATTGCCAGAACAAATAAGAGGGAAGTATTGCTATTGACGTCGCCATTATTGCACTAAAGGGTTCCTCCCAAACATTACACAACCATCTTTAGAATTCTTAGTCTTGATATTGAAATCTTAAAAGAAAATATTTAAATCCTAAAAGTATTTATTTAACCCTCAACAATTTTGTAAAAATATTTTTCTAGCGTATACAGAGTCGAAAGACTAAATGTGACGTCAGTGATTATCGTTTTAATAAATGGTGATAAACCTCCTATTATCTTATTCAATCTTATCAAACAAGGATCAAAAAAATATTTCAAAATACAACTTTAAATTCTTTCAATAATGCAGATATCGAAAATTATAATATTCTAGATACAAATTTGTTGTTCGGACCATTTTTCATAGGAAACTCCTATTGGAGTCTTAATAGATACGATTCGGTTTGACGATGACTCAGAACAAAAATCTAAATTATAGTACTAGTTGGTAACAAAAATTACGAATTTATATTGTACAAAGAAAAATAGAGCAAAAACCACCTTATAACTTTAAGCGCTGCTAGCACAACAATGGTATACATATGTACTCAGTATAGGTAGAATTTACAAAATATGTTCACAATAAGAAGATTCGTTAATGGAAGCTCACCCCATCCTCAGGAATTATAATAGTCTAATACCTAGGCCCGCCCCATACAATACAGTCTTATTCACCAGAAAATTTGGCTTGACTAATATTCGCAAACGTGAATTGGCGAATATTTCAATTACTTATTTGAACTAGATCTTTTGACATTTTGGCTCTTAAGGTATATCTCTTAAGAAAATGGAGCACTGATTTATGATCACCATTTCTGAATATTTATTTCAAAAAAATTGTCTTTACGTAGTTGAGTCAGATTTGGTATAAGAGGTAATTAGAAAGTTGGACTGCAACGTGGCACTTTCTCCAGGAGAAAAACAGATCTTGAGATTCCTAGATTCTTTCTGTCTGGCAAACTGAGGGCCTTAATATCATTTGAAGCATCTGCTACATTCAGACATCTGTGACTCTAACTGTGACTGTGACTTCCCCTCACACTTAACTTTCCGAATTCTGACAAGGAAACTACTTTTCATGTAAAAACAAGCCTGTGTGTTAAATTAAAATTCCCAACCGAAATCAAGTATCACAAATTTGACGGAAATCTAAATTTTAGTTCATAACTAAGATAAATTTGAGAAATCCATTTAAAAAAACATTAATTTAATAAGAGTCGTTATTAAATAACATCAGCAGGGCGATGACAGAATTCAGATATCGCACATGCTTAGTCAAATGATGGGTTATTGTCTATTTCTACGACGGAGAAAGCCACCAACCGTACAAAGCAAGTTCGGAATTCACCACATTTTGATGAATGTATTACTGCACTATCACCATACTACGTCCAATGTCTTTATTGCCATCGTTGGGCATCTTCGTGGTACCCAATTTTCGTACTCCATGACGGCACGTTACAAAAGGAAATGAGGGTAACCCGTGCATGTGCAAGGTAAAAACCTCACGGCGATATTCCAGGCGCGGGGAATCGAACCGCGTACCAACATGTAGCAGATTGGAACTCCGTACTACTACGCTGTCTTAGATCTGGCGAGAAATATATTCCATATTCTACCGAAAAATCCAGGAACGTGCCGATCTGTGGCTGTGTGACTGCTTGATAATGAGTTCACACGTAAAATAATTTCCTTGTGAAATCACCAGAAATTTTGGAATGGGGAAACAGACATGGAATAGAAGAAATTGTGATTCAAACATGGACCAGGCGAAATCTTCATTTTCTTTCTTGCTCTCTTTGATTCTATTAAGACTTCAGTAATAGTAATAGCCATGCAGCATTCAATTGATTTGCAAATAAAAACCAGGGTGCCAACTGGAGCAGAAAACCTACGAAGAATATTAAATTTAGAAAAAGAAGAATATCAGGAAGAGAAAGGAAGAGTCAATTCAGAATAACCGTTTCTTTGAATGCGCAGAGAATTGTTTACTGAGGTACTTAAGAGAATATTGCACTAATAGCTGCACAAACAAAAATTAAACGGAGAAAGCAAAGAAAAACAAGGAAATTGGCCTTGGAGAAAACGACGCAAAGTTGTGCCATTCATTTTTATGATAGCAATTAAATTTGTAGGAACAGGGTGTGTTAGATTTGGTACTATAGTCTTTTAGTTGTAATAGTAGTATTTGTTCCTCTTGCGAATCTTCGGGCTTATTGTATTAATGCTTGGTTTAAATTAGTTGTTCCAATTAATTAACGTTTTAATGGCTCGGCTGATTTTCTATTTTGTTTAACAATTTGGGCTAGTTGCCGAATAAAATATTTACAAATCCGAATTATTATAACTTCTGAGTTCTAGGTTATTGTAACTCGTACTAAAGTGAAGTCAATGTCGAACTTGCTTGTCTATTAGTCGTATGGACGTCGAGACCACCGTGTTTGTTGGAATTTTGATGAGAAATTCAAAAAGGCGAGATTTATTAAAAAGGAATGAAATATTGCGTATTTTAGGTCGGAATCTGTGAAATTTCCCTAAATGTCTTTAAATTTATACATATATCACTTTAAAATTAAGTTTGGGGGTAGAATTCAAACTGATAAAAGGTTGTGAACCAACGCTATACATTCGAAATTTTAGATGACTTTTATCTATATTTTGACAAGGTAGACCAAAATAAACAATCCCGCCCTAATAATGCATTTTTATATTGCGCTATATTGCACCTGTACTTCCTAAGAATTAAAATTAAAACTTTCCCTGCAATAGGAGCTAGTTCGGTGAAGAATTTCTGAATGAAAGTGAAACGTAAGATAAATTGGTTGTCGCAACTATTAACAATCTTGATATTTTGGCACCATATTTTAAACCTCGAATGACCTCGAACTGCTAATATCGAACTCGACGATACTCATGAGAAAGCCCTTACCATTCCACTGTACTTTTAGGGCTGAATTGTCTGAACTCGGCCTTGTGTGGGTCCCTTACATAACGCTGAATGTTTTTATGCTTAAATTACTTTTTTTTACATTAGGTTGAAAAATACTTAGTGAGATGACCCGCAGCAACTTAAATTGCTGCAATTTAGCATGACTTTCGTTATTCAAAAATGTGCATATTGTTTTCGGCCTAATGGCACCTGAAGTATTAAACTTTCGATTTCGTTTTCGCACTTACAGAATAAAAGTAACTACCATACATTGTCTTTCCAAGTATTGAAACCCGACCCTACCGAAATGATAAGTGCTACCTGTTCTACAATACAATGCTATGACAGACGGAAACTGACATAATAAACTACTTTAACCACCGCGACATTACGGCACAAAACTGGTAACGTCTCTTCATAAGATCACTCACGACGACCTACGTGTGTAAGTAATATTTAGGTTAAGAGGCAGCAGTTGGGCAAAGCTGTCAAATCCAGATGACGAACATGACATGAGACGGCTTGGCGGACTCAAACTTCATTTTGACATTTTACTATTCTGTTTGTTTGTGCTAAAAAACTTGAGCTCCGGCCCTGACCTGCATGTTAAAATCTAAGCAAGATCGTTGTCTTATGTGTATGTGGCGTGGCATACATTTGAATTCCCAAGGTGCTCTGAAATATTTAGAAACATTCTGCCAAGGAAGAGGAAGGAAAGGATGCGGGTCTCAATATAATTTAAAACGCAATTTCTAGTCCTCGAAAGTAGTTGGAGGTTGATGAAACATTCCGCCGGGGAAATAAAGCCACACTAAGAAAAACCGTTATGAAATACGAACATCGAATCAACCTCAACTTATTTAAATCTCTCTTCTTCCTTGAATAGCTTTTCGAAGTAAGTTTGGCACTAATATTCGTAAATGTGCACTTCTTGTACTGGGTGTTCGAATAGGATTGGAACACCCTTAATATTTTAATTTGTAAGACACGTGTACAATAACCATCATTAGCACTCTTAAAATTTTTTTGGACTTTATAACTTCTGTTGTGACCGATTTGAGCTGAATTTTGAATTTTCGGGTTTCTCGTTAAATTCTATAGTAAGTAACAACAAGAAGATTTCACTTATAGTTGATTGCGGTTGCAGGAGAGCGGGTATTCGTAACTCATCCTGTCAGAGAATTTTGCATATTTCTCAATTTTTAAAAATATTTGAGGTTATCAGAGTAATGAAGGATTCTGAATTTGGATTACACGGGAGGTATAACAAAATCAAATGGGAATTTAATATTGATGGGAAAATTTCAAGTCTTATGAGAATTCGTAGCGTTCACCCCCTGAGTGAAATTATTTGTTTATTTTCGGCAATAACAAGTTACGATCTCTCCTGTTAGAGCAATCAACTTTTTGAGTAACAAAGTTCATTCTCAGATTTCCAAATTCTTCGACTTCACGAAATTGAATTTCAAATGGAACGTTGCTGGGGGTTCATACGAATGAATGCATCTACTTTCGCTTTCTTGGAGAGGTGTTCCAGTTCTATTCGGATGCTTTGGCTTTCTATCTGTAATTTTAATGTAATTACAGGTTGTGGCATTTGCGATGTTTGCTTGGTTTTAGTAGTCGCACTTGTCAAAAAAACAGATACCTTGATACTCTCAATCAGTTTTTTATAATTCCAGACAATTGTAAGTACTAACAGAAATAACCATAATGTTAGGTCAGGTTAGGTCTTGTACAACAAGCTTCAGCACTAACCGTGTTTCTGCTCGATAGTTTTGGTGTCTAGAACCAGCAAAATATCAACAACCATCTATATCACAATCTACGCGTAGCGATATCACAAAAATTTCTGCTAAGAGAAATTGAAACTCTCCAGTCCAGACATGGACCACAGATTTCAAAGTACTAACAGATCAGTAGGCGATATGCCGAGATGCCGACCAGATTACATGAGTCGATCTCCGAAATTAAGCCTGAGTATATTACGACAATGATGAACGAAGTGAAACCCAGAGTGACTGAAAGGGTTAGGTCACTTTCCCATTCGATTTTCAATTTTTCTTAAGCAACTGCTCAAATAAGACTGTTAGTAGTTATTTATTAGTTTGGCACAACTTTACTAGGTGATATATTGCATTAGTGCCGAATAAATAGAAAATTAAAAACATAAATATAGACTTACTGTAAGTAGATGGTGTTACGCAAAACTAATACCGACCGTCAAATGTGACCGATAGTGTTGTGAAATCAATTATGCGGGTCCGACGAAGAACAACATTCCTCGAAACCTTAATTCACTTTTTGTTATTTTTGAAAAATCAACAA
>JAQGCA010002506.1:0-13742 GCA_034698945.1 Protaphorura quadriocellata | reverse complement strand
AGCCTGAAAGCCAGGGGGCTTTACCTTTTTGTATCATCTTCTTAAATGTTATCTATCGCAATGCCACTCTTACAATAGCCACAATTTTGAGAGAAATAATGTTTCAAATTTTTCAAGAAATGCATTAATTTTTATAAAAAATGGCGGATCCAGGCTAAAGCTACAGTTGAAGTAGATATGAATGATATTCGTCTTGAAAAATCCGTTCGGAGGTTAACTTAGGATGATATAAATGCTCAAGGATGGAAAATGTGTACCGTAAATGACCGTTTACAAACCGGGTTGGTATTCAAACATGCCTCCTTCATACCCGGCTAGTATTAAGGACCATATTTGAATTTGAGACCCGTTTCTAATAATTAAATTGAGGAATTCAAAAGTTGAAACTGAAAAATACCGCGCTGCTACAATGGTTGGTGAGCCAAAGAGAACTCGGCCGGTTAAGCCATAGAAAACCCGGTTTGTACTCGAGCCCGGGTCACTATTAAGAACCAGGTTTGTAAACGATCATCTACGGTAATTATAAATCAGAAAGCGTCGACTCAGATGTTGGTTCGGATGTTATCGGCTCGGATTTTGTAGATTACATTAGATATCGTCGATTGATTCGGGGGTTGTGGATTAAGGGGTTGTCGAATCAGGTGTTGTTGATTCAGATGTTGTAGAATCAGTTGTAGTCAATTAAAGGGTTGTCGATTCAGGTGTTGTTGACTCAGATGTTGTAGAATCAGTTATTGTCGATTCAGATGTTGTAGAATCAGTTGTAGAATCAGCTGTTGTCGATTGAGGGGTTGTCGATTCAGGGGTTGTCGATTCAGATGTTGTAGAGTCAGTTGCCGATTCGGGGGTTGTCGATTCAGGTGTTGTGGATTCAGGTGTTGTCGGTTCAGGCGTAGTTGCCTCAGGCGTTGTCGGTTCAGGCGTTGTCGATTCAGGTGTTGTTGGCTCAGGTGTTGTTGGCTCAGGTGTTGTCGGTTCAGGTG
The DNA here is from genome assembly GCA_034698945.1 of Protaphorura quadriocellata. Classification (NCBI taxonomy): domain Eukaryota; kingdom Metazoa; phylum Arthropoda; class Collembola; order Poduromorpha; family Onychiuridae; genus Protaphorura; species Protaphorura quadriocellata. Next base: position 12,759 of record JAQGCA010002506.1, on the reverse strand, counting down.
TTGTTGGCTCAGGTGTTGTCGGTTCAGGTGTTGTTGGCTCAGGTGTTGTCGGTTCAGGTGTTGTTGGCTCAGGTGTTGTCGGTTCAGGTGTTGTCGGCTCAGGGGTTGTCAATTCCGGTGTTGTTGGCTCAGGGGTTGTCGGTTCAGGTGTCGGACCGGTTACTTTTAGAGGAATAAATGGTAGGAATTATTTTTCTACATCTTATTTGACCACTTCAATTAGCTTTTGAATGGGAAATGAGAGCGATTGATCGAATTACCAGTAAAGCGAGCCCGGAAACCACGAGCTCCGAAGCTATAATCTGAATAAAAACAAGCCCAAATGTGTCCTGCTGTTGATTGAATGGGTGGCGGAGTCCTCAGCGTTCCAGTCATGTATCTTAGCTGCGGTGCATCCTGGATTGGACCATCAATGGCCACAAAATAATCGATGTTGGGCTCGGAAATGAAGCTATCTTCGAACACAATGTCGATCTAATAGTTTTGAGTAAAGAAAATCAAGAATTCAGAATTATTCGTTAGACAAAAGAAATTAATAACAATTATAGAGGTACTAACTTAGGCAGGTTTCGCACTTTCGCACGCGACGTTATAGTATAATATAACTTACAGTGGAATCTGGGCCAGGAGTGGGGATTGACCAGACACATCTAGCATTATTCGGATAATTCGACGGAAAACCTGGCGTACTAAAGGTGCCAGAGAAACCGGTGAAATCGACGCTGCAATCGACATCACTTGCGGTCGTGAAACATTTATCTTCAACCGCTTTCACTGCCAAAGTAGAAGTCGTGATGAGTACAACACAAATGACACAAATTTTTAAGAACATTTTAGTGTGCTTTTTATCGTGGGTAGTGGAAATTTCAACTAATTCAATACTTCATATGTCAGTCTAATATATGCGGATTCATTTAATGTACGCACCAATTAATTACGGTTAAATTCATTAGAGTCAGCAAATAATTAGATGGAAACTTGAGAATTATCTTTGGGTTTTTCCTATTCTACTGTCATACAAAAGTTTCTATAATTGGAGTGCGACAGGAATGGTTTGATTCCATTATCTATTTTGTTTCACTTTCGGCATCCAAACTTCACTCGTGCATTCACATAGAATTTCCGGGTTGTCGGAGTTGACCACTGGTTATGCCACTTCGTTATCGGCAGAATTGGGAATCTATCTCCAAATTTGTTCAAAAATTAATGGGTATTCGCAATCCATATACGGCCACCCATAACCTTTGACCCCCCTCCTCTTCAATCAATCCATAGGAGTCGGACAATACCTGAAACGTGCATTTCGTTGAATACGCTCGGACAGTAAACAATTGACTTTGTTTAAGCAGGTCGAACGTAATGTCAAAAATTACAAAAAATGTTGTCGTCAAAAAATGTTCGAAAATCTGTTGAGCTATTTTAATGAACTTGCTTATGAAGGGTACCGGGTCCGGAGTTAGCCCGGAATATTTTGTACCCGACGTACGATGATAAGTGTTGCATTTTGGAACAAGTAATTCCTTTCATCTCGAAAGTGTGGCATTGTATTAATCCATGACAATGGCAGTGACAATGGCAAGGACATACAATTCCGATTTGACTCCATGCATGCAGTAAATGACAGAATGAGCGCCCAAGCCTTTATATATCTGTATAATCGACAACCTCCGAACATGTATTATTTATGCATGCCGGGACGACAAATTGGAGAATAGCTTTTGGGTTTGTTATTGTGCGAACACTTAAGTTAATCCGAATATTTAGCAAAATGATGGCAGTGGATTATTTCATTATACAGTCCACATAAAGATTTATACCGCATTGCAGTTTACTTAATTCTCGCAAACAATTTACATTACAACTAAAGTGCACTGGATCAACGTATCAATCAAATTTATTTAATTTGCAATGGAGCTTGTATTATATATTACACATTTTATTACATTGAATGGAGCACCGTTAAAAGTGTCAAGTCTACTATGTAAATACTAATTGATTTTTTAGCAGGTGTGGTGAGTACACTGGAAGAAATGTGGTGTTATCAACAGTATGCCTATTCACTGTCTTGCTCCTTACGTTCCTCCAATTCTAATTTCTGAAATATAATCGAAAGCTTTATAAACAGAAAAATATATGGATGAAGAACAGATGCTATTCGTTACCTGGACTTGTCTCGTTTGATATATGCTGACGAAACCCTGAGCGTTGATTTGATCATCACTATGAAATCGTGCGTACAGACTGTTTGAAGATGAAGTGATGGCCAATGGTTCTTCGTGGTAGCCACATATTTTGGTTAGAATTGGTGAATCAGAATTAGGGCCATCGCGAAATTCTAAGTAGTCATACGCACACTCACGATCATGTTCTAGGCTTAATTGCTGACCCAGAGTTATGTGGATCTTAAACCCAAAATACAATAAAATTACCCATTCATAGTCAAATTAGTGACGCGGACATATTTACGTACCCGGAAACCTTGAGGAGCGAAGAATCGCCATTCACAGTCGGAATTGAATGGATAATAGAAAGGAAACTCAGGGCTATTGAAAGTTCCCCATGTATTTGTAAATGTATAGTTGCAACCTGTGGTAGAGGGCGTTGATGGTTCAAGCGTAGATGTTGGTGGTTCTTCAGTTGTCCCAGAGGCTATAATTTTAATTGTCACAAATTTTCCTTGACTCATTCATTTTATAAAAATATGCATTCATGTAAGATGCAATGATGCGTAATTGGTAGAATTATTTTAAAAATTACTATGGAATTCAGCTTTGAAACCAGTAGCCACATTGCTGAGATCAGAGTGAAACCAGGCCCAAATGTATCTTGAATTTGAATGAATTGGCTCCGGAGTGATGATATATCCTGTCAATCTTGTTATCAACGGCGAATTCTGATCAGGCCCGGCTCTGAGCTCCAGGAAATCATAGCCGTCTTCCGTGTTAAAGTTCCACGCAAAAGTAATATCGATCTATACGAACGTGTAAATTAAAGTTGACACACAGTTGAAATTATACGAAATCTGACAGATGAACATATATCATTGTACGCTACAATTTTTAAAACTCACAGCCGATCCGAAAATAGGAGCGGTGATGATCCAGACACAGTCAGCATTATTTGGATATTCGAACGGGTAATTCGGTCTCGGTGACTCGAATTCGCCGTCGTCGCTTGTGAAGTTTTGGCCACAAGTTATTGGAATTGGGGGATATTCTGTTGAGCTGTCAAGTTCTTCAGCGGAATCTACTGTTGTGAAGAGTACCGCACAAATTATGAATAATTTTGGAACCAGCATTTCGCCCTGTAATTTAGTGGAAGCTCAACTAATTCAATAGTGTTCTAGCAGCCAATTAAAATTGTCTGGCCATAATTTACTAATCTGCTAAATGTCGAGTACATAAATCCAAATTATTTTGAGACTAATGAGAGTGGATTATTTCAATGACTGTTGACATGGAAATTCCAGTCAAGCTCTTATTTAGATTGAATGAGATGAACAATGCTGAAAATAAGGTGTGGTAATTTATTGTGTCAATCAATTCCGTGATTAAGTTTGTTATTGAATTATTCCACCTGAATTGTTCTGAAGGATGGAACTGCTCTGGATTATCCATTTTGTACAACGTGATGCCACGTATTAATGTGTCAATCAAATTTAGTTAATTTGCATTGTACCTTTCATTATTTATCACAATTATATTGAATGGATCACGTAAGTACACATTAAGTAATTATTTAGAATTAAACTGACTTATCGTCAGGTTTGAGTACACCACAATGAATTTGGGGGTAATTGACGTTACGCCCGTTAACTCAGTCGTGCTCTTTACGTTCCTCCAATTCCAATTTCTGGAATAATAATTAAAAGCGTCAGATAATGAAAATATCTGGAATTTAATGAACAGAAGTTGTTCCTTGCCTGAACTTGTCTCGTTTGATAGATACCGACGAAACGCCGAGCGTTGATTTGATCATCACTATGAAATCGTGCATAGAGACTGTTTGAAGATGACGTGTTTGCTAAAGGCTCTTCATGATATCCACAAATTTAGGTTAAATTTGGCGAATCCGGGTTTGGTCCGTCGCGAAATTCTAAGTAGTTATACGCACATTCACGGTCATGTTCCAGACTTAGTTGCTGACCCAAAGTTATGTGGACCTTAATAAACAATCCAATAACTTTTTCTACTTTCGTTTTTTGATTACAATACCTATATAGATTTGAAGTAATGTACGGCCTTACCCGGAAACCCTGCGGAGCAATAAATTGGCATTCACACTCCGAGTTGAATAGATAATAGAACGGAAATTCAGGGCTATTGAACGTGCCCACGTATTCGTGAATGTTTGGCCACAGCCTGTTGGAGGCGGAGTCGATGGTTCAGACGTAGATGTCGAAGGTTCGAGTGTTGATGATTCAGGAGTGGACGATCCTGGCAGTGGTTCAGTGGACGAAGAAGGTTCTAATGTGCCTTCTATAAAAAGGAGTGAAATATAAATGTATTCGTCCCTCTAGCATAACGATGGGCATCGGACACACTTACTCTGGAAACTAGCCTGGAAACCTCGAGCTACACGGCTACCAACAGTTTGAAACCGCACCCATACGTACCTTGTAGTCAAGTAAATCCCATCATATGGCAGACTTCCAGCCTTTCTTGTTATCAGAGGTGAATTCGGATCTGGTCCAGCTCTGACCTCGAGGAAATCATAGCCTTGTTCCGTGTCAAATTCCCAGATGTCTAAATAGATCTAAACGAACATATTTTTAAAAATTATATTATTATTTTTAATTGACTAGACTTCGAATCTCAAAATAAATTTCCTCGATCGAGTTCTAACGAGAGCCGCGTTAAATGAACGTAAACACATTATTTCCTGATTCTTCTCTAGAAACAATTTTGAAAGAAATATAGTTAATATTTAATAATCTCCTTACGTCATTTCAAGTAGAATCACCGATGATCCAGACACAATCAGCATTATTTGGATAATTATTCGGGTAATTCGGAGAAGTAAATTCGCCGTCGCCTTCGCTGATATTCCCGCCGCAAGTTACTGGAAATTCGATGGCAGAATACTCGACAGTCGTGTCCCCATAACTTTCAGAGAAATGAGCCCGGAACCCACGAGCCACTACGCTGCCATCACTATGAAACCACACCCACAAATGCCTTGAAGTTGAATAAAAATCTTTCGGTTGAGGAACATTTCTTGTCAATCTTGCTAGTAACGGTGAATTCTGGGTTGGTCCGTCTCTGACCTCAAGGAAATCATTGGTGGTCTCGGTCACTAACGGCCATTCAAAATCTAGATACATCTAACCAACGAATACACACTATTTCTTAAATCTGTATGTATCCCAAAACATTTAAAATATATATATATATGTAATATACATTTATTATTATGCTTACTGTCGTATAATCAAATGGAACAGATATTATCCAAACACAAGCAGCATTATTTGGATAATTGTTCGGGTAATTGGGTGAACTGATTGCGCCGTACCTTTCCGTTATATTTTCTCCGCAAATTATTTTGAATGGGGTGGTAGACCAGTCTTCACTTGTGCTCTCAAACGTTTCCTCAGCAACAAGGGTAGTGATGAGAATCACACAAACTAGAAATAATTTAGCGAAAAACATTTTTGGTACTTAGGTCCGGGGCGCGACTTTATTTTCTGTCGATGGATTCAGAACCATTAATTTAGGCAACACTGCGCGACCAGCAAAAACAACAAATCTCAGTTTTCTTAACCTAACTAAAACTGCAAAAATTAACCTAAATTAGCTGAATTTTAATTAAATTACGCGAGGAACAAACGCTAAATGCAAAAAACCGAAGGTTTCTTCATTTGGCGTTTGTTCCTCGCGTAATTTAATTAAAATTCAGCTAATTTAGGTTAATTTATGCAGTTTTTGTTAAATTAAGCGTGAGCAATCTCTAGTAGGATTTTTTACCTAACCTAACCTAAATTGGAACTAAATTCAAGATGAAACATATTTCATCTTGAATTTAGTTCCAATTTAAGTTAAAAGTTGCAAAAAGTTATGCGCCAACCAAGAATCGAACCCATGCCTAGGGTGCTGGCTCTCCAACACCGCTGCCACTGAGCCGTCAGTCCAGTTTGGAAGTGGATGGTCTTTAACTCCCTATGACTGCTCGTGAAATGTACGCTTATATCCATGTTGCAATTCCTCTTACTTGGCGAGCATGGCCCCGGTTCCGAATCCATCGACAGAAAATAAAGTCGCGTCCGGGGCAACGTAAATCCAACTGAATGACTTCAGCGATTTCAGATTAATAGACTCGGATCGACTTTAAGCAGAGATTAATGATAGTAAATGTTAAGCCCACAAACTATTTAGCATTAATTAGTTGTCCGGAATGAAATTGGGGATTAACTCACGGCTTTATGTTGTATTGTCAGACATTATCAATCTGAATACTTTGAGGACGGATGGCAATGTATTAATACACTATCAATTTTGATTGACTTCTATCATGCAAACTCTGTTCATGATTCAGTTTGGATTGACTTGAATGCCATAAACAATGATGAAAATAAAGTGCTGTCAATCAACTTTTCAGAATGATGGTTTGTTATTCATTATTTTCCCGAGAAATATTCTGAAGGATCGGACCACTCTGGATTTGGATTATCTATTTTTTAAAAGGTGAGTAATATGTACTTACGACTTGCATGGAAGATGGAATGCTCAAAATTAAATAAGGAAAAATTAAATATACATATTATGACAATCAATTTCTGAAAAACTTGTTAATTCTCAGCTTCTTTTCATAAGCTGGATATTTTGAAATCAAATAGAAATTCAACAATTCCTTGTCACCACAAATTATACTCCAATCAAATAATCAAATTTCATGACCACAGAAATTAAAAATGTAATTTTCATAATTACTTGAGAATCTCTCAGTCGACTTGACTTTTACTACAAAGTTAATTTCCAGTCTGATAAGAATTGCAAAACGTTTAGTAAAATATATTTTAATTGATTTAATGTTTCGCGCGCGCTATCGCCTCCATGATTGCTACTGCTTGAATTATTTTTACATTGTCTTCAGAAAATCTTCAGAAGATGTTCACTTCGATCGTATGTGAGAAATCCAAATAGGTCTGACTAATATAAAAGTGCGTGAACCATTGAAGCTTAAAACTAGTACGTTAATTAAACATTTCTACTTACTTTCAGATACCAAAAAATTAAGTATAAATGGAAATTCCGCTCTACCATATCGCGAATGTCTATTTTGGCTAAAAAATGTTTTCGATTTGCTTTACGCTGTCAATTGAAATTTGTCGGTTTCACAGTGCATGCAATTATTTCGTGGTTATTTATTTGGCGATAGGAAGGTGAAAGGACTTTATTTAAAGTGTTCGTATAGAAATTTTGTTTTCCCAAAGAAATCCAAACATGGCGCGACGAGGGGGTCAGATCACGTCTGGCAGCCATGTTTAAACCTGAAGCCCTTCATAAAATGTATATAGCACGTGCAGTTGAGAATAACAAAAAGAAAATTTTTTGTTTGAAAGATTTGTAGAATTTTACTATATCATATATACTTGGCATATGAAGATATAATGATAACCAACTCCTATATCTCTAGTGTGTTCTCTTTATATATGGACAAATCCTGAGGTATCCTTGTAATTCTGCGACTATTTATATTCCAGACATACGAAGAAATAATTGTTTTGGAAATCTGTCATTACCTTTATTCTTGAATGGAAAAATGAAATAAGATGCTTGTACTTCTGTGATGACCTGTATTCTTGATCCGTGAACAAACGAAATCAAATTCTTGTAATTTTGTCATGACCTTCCTTATTGAAGAAAATAATAATAATAAATCCTTGTGTTTCCGCGATTACGTATATGTTTGACACATGAAGAAATAAAATCAATTTCTCGTAACTCTCTCATGACCTTTAGTCCATTATACATGAAGTAATAATGAAATTGAACTAATTGCTCAAATGGTTACAAATCAGCTCATAACACAACATTACAAAAACGATTTAATTTTTTATGCATTGAGCTCAGCGACTTAATCGATAGCCGCATATTACGATTGATATCGACTTAGAATTACTTAAAATTTGAATTGACCCCGAACTTTGCGCAGCTATTCCTTCACCTCAACATTTAAGTTGTGTTAAACTAGATAGTCAGCATAATTCAGATAATCAAACGGGTAATTCGATGACTCAAAACGCCGTAGTCGCTTGTCACATTCTGGCCACCACTAATCGGAAATGGAGGATATGTCGTCACCTTCAGTTGATCAGTAAAAACAGATGACGTAACGAGTACGGCACAAATTAGGAATAATTTCAGAACGGGTATTATAGTGACTTGTTGTTGGTTCTAGGAAATTCTACTAATTCAATAGAGCTCTATATTCACTGTCAAGTATTAATTTGTGTTACTAAATGTTGAGTGAGTTACTCAGGACTTAACCGGCTCAAAATTTGAGGATCATCTTTGGGTTTTTGTACATTAATCCGAATTATTTAGAGAGAGATGAGAGTGGATTATTTTAATGACTCCTGACATGGAACTTCCACTCATGCTCTTATTTAGATTGAGTCAAATGCCATGAACAATGCTGTAAATAAAGTGTGGTGATTTATTGTGTCAATCAATTAATTGATAAAGTGTATTTAATTGATTAATTCAATGAGAAACGTACTGACGGATCGGACTGCTGTGGATTAACAAATTTGTACAAGGTGGAATGGATCTCTAAAATACGCAACAAGGCATGATTTTGATTTAAACTGAATTACTAACGGAAGTGAGTACACCAGACGGAATTTGGGTATGATTGACCGTATTCCTCTTTGTTCAATTCTTCTCCTTACGTTTCTCTAATTTTAATTTCTGAAATAAAATAAAAATAGTTAGGTATAAAAGACATACGCGGAAGAATAGGAGCAGAAGCTATTTTTACCTGAATTTGTCTCGTTTGATAAATACCGACGAATCCCTGAGCATTGAATTGATCATCACTGTGAAATCGTGCATAGAGACTGTTTGAAGATGATGTGATGGCCAATGGCTCTTCGTGGTATCCACATATTCTGGTTATCAATGGGGAGTTAGGACTCGGTCCATCGCGAAACTCTAAGTGGTCATACGCGCATTCACGATCGTGTTCAAGACTCAATTGTTGGGCCAGAGTTATGTGGACCTTAATAGAGTACAAAAATTCAGTATTGACTTATCGCTGTCAGGTTGCAATACTTAGCCTTGATGTATGTATATGCGGATATACCCTGAAACCAGGCGGAGCCGAGAATCGCCATTCACACTCCGAGTTGAATGGATAATAGAATGGAAATTCGGGGCTATTGAACGTTCCCCAAGTGTCGGTGTAACTATGGCTGCAACCTGGTGTAGGGGGACTTGATGTTTCCAGTGTCGATGGTTCGTACGGATCAGTGGGCGTGGTAGGTTCTGTTGTAGCCGCGGTGCCCACTATTAAAGGGAATAAACTGACATTGTAAGCATGTAGTTCTCCCAAGGCTCTTTCAGTAGATGTGCTTTCGAGTAAGCTGGTGTAAAGATACATATTCCCCGAACTTACCATGAAATGAAGCTGTGAAACCACTAGCCATTCCACTACCATCACTATGAAACCAAACCCACAAGTATCTTGAATTTGATTCAATCATTTCCCCCGCGGGCAACGTTCCTGTCATTCTTTGTATCAATGGTGAATTCTGGTCTGGTCCAGCTCTCACCTCCAGGAAATCATAGTTTGCCTCAGTCACAAATTGCCAGAAGTATAAAGAGATCTAAACGAACATTTATATACGCATTACTTATGATTCTGAATTCCTTCCAGAGAAGGCTTTTGAAAAAAATATATATACATAAGGCTCCCAATTAGGACTTGTGATTATCCAAACACAATCAGCATCATTTGGATAGTTAAACGGGTAGTTCGGTGAACTAAAGTCGCCGTACCATTCCGTTATATTTCCCCCACAATTTATTGGACCTGGCGTTGGATACGACACTTCGGTAGAGGATTCAAACGTTTCATTAGCAATAGTGGTAGTGATGAGCATCACACAAACTACGTACAATTTAGGGAAGAACATTTTTCAATACTTTGGACGGGGGTAAGTGGAATCAGACTAAATGAAAATAGCAGCAGTTGAATATATTCGGATCAAGTGCATTCAAAAATGTTACATTCCTTCGAGTACCGTTGATTACAGTTGCCAGGAGTAATTATCAGGATTAACTACGGATTTTCTGTTGTATTGTATTGTCAGGTATTATCATTTTAATTTGGAGACGAATGAGAATGGATTAAAATGTTATCAATATTACTTGACTTCTGACACGCTAGTTCTGCTCTGCTTGTGGGTGTCTCTGGATTTGCCTATAAATTATAACGCAGTGCTGAAAATAAAACGTGGATTGGCCTAATTTGTCAATCAATTCCTCAAAAAACTAGTTAACTCTCGGTTTATTCATGCAAACCATTGTGAGTGTTGAGTTTGGATTATGTGTTTATCGACTAGAGAGTTGAGACTGTCAGAACACTTCACATCCGTTCTATAAGCTGGATAATCTCAAATGGTAGTCAAATTATTCCGCAATCAAATTGTAATAGATCCCCATGGATTCACACATCGAAAGAAGAAATTCAAAATCATATTTTAATAATAATTTGAGAATCTCAAAAATGACTTGACTTCTATTACAAAGTGAATTTTGTATCTGGTTAGAATCTTGAAATTACAAAGGGTAGAATAAAAGTTAGGCAATTAGTTCCGTCTCAACCACGTCATTCTAAGCCTATGGAGAACCTCTCGCTCGAAGGATAGCAATTTAAAATTAAGTCGAATTGAATAAGAATAACTGTTGGTTTGAAATACCAAGGACGGTATGTTGAGGAAATCGTCAGTATGAAGCAGACTTATCACAAATATCCGCTTTACGTGGTTTAATGAAAATTGGTCTGATCAGTAAATGGGATAATCAGTTGGTATCAATACAGTATAACAGAAGAGCAGATGTGAAGGGCACGAATATAATTATTACACAACCATGAAACGAAGACTTTGTGTATTCTAATACGAAATTATTTTGAAATGTTTTCTCTGGCCTGCAATCAGAAATGGAGTAAGAACTTACAAATTGAAGCATTGGTCCAAACACCAAAATATCACATCCATACCAATTACCTTTCCTATTTGATGCCAAAAATGGTAATGACTCACACAAAGCCTTGCCTATGTCAAAGGTGTTAAGAAAATCTTCATTTTTAATATTCGTTTATGACATGGTTGACATATGTCATGAGCCCTTGCCGTCCAACAATAGATATAGATATTTAATAATCGTTCCATAAAGCACTGTAATTGCCTGGTCAGAAAGGGCAATATAACCGTCCTTGATAACTCGACGGACCAGCTTAATAAAGCAAATTGTCAAACGCAGTCAAATAAATACAAAATAGTTTAGTATTATTTACAATACTTCACGTCACAAAATATTTACAAAATTGCATGTCATCCCATAAAAGTAATATGTATTCCAAAGTGTGTCGGTTCCAAGCCCAAAAATTTTGTTCACTGTTTAACCTGAGAATCAAAGAGAAAGAACGCTAATCAGAGATTCGCACAAATTCAAATGTCAGATCAAGTCAAAGGTAGAATATGTGTTTTTGGTTACTTTCAGTGTTAAGGAAATTGGGTTTTGTCCTTGTCGGTCTTACAGTCAAAATGGAACTCTCATCCTCGTCACTCTGTCTGCGTCCTCTCCTTCCTTCCAATCCTGTCCGTCCTCGTGGGAATGAAAGGCAGTGCTATGCGCGTTATGTTGAGCTGAGGAGTCGGGTGACGAGAATGCACAATATTAAAGATACCGCACAAAGAGCATGGCGAAGGTCCATCAGTCAGATTTGGCTGAAGTTTAGATATATTATAACCCTTGACCCGCTGAACAACTTTTGTGAAGGTCCCACCCCCAAAAGTCGCACCGTTTCGTCACCAGAAATACACGGGGTGTATGTCCTGTCCTACCGATGTTACTACCCGACAGGTGACCAGTACGGAAATAAACATGGCACCCTTTGGAAATCAATTCTGCTACGCTATCCAGCTAATATGTAGAACTGAAAGGGCTATGCCTAAAAGTTCATTTTTATTCCTGTGTGCTGCGCACATGGCGGGTTATACCCCATGTGAATTTCTAGCGGCCAAACGGGTCGACTCTTGCTGTTGAAACCTTCACAAAAGTTGTTCAGCAGGTGAAGGGCTATAACACATCCAAATTACAGTTAAATCTGGCTGAGGGGCCTTTTCCATGCTCTTTGTGCGGTATCCTTTACGACTAACATTCTCCACACGTGCAAATTGAGCCTCTCCACATTCAGCCAAGAATGATCTCCCAGCTAAGTCGGTCTAGTGTTAATATTTTACATTACTTCACAATTCCAATGGCAAGCCCACCGTAAATGAAGCCCCGGAAACAATCTCAGAATACAAGTTTAACCAGGATTATATCCCTACCTAATTTTTAATTTAGATTTAGTATTACCAGCATGCTGACCAAACGTCCCCGTTTGACGGGCACAGTACACGTTTCGGAAAAAGTGTCCCCGGCTGAGAAATGTAACCGTCAATGTCCCTGTTTGGAAAAAGTGTCCCAATTGACATCATATATTCTTTCAGAAAGATAGAAACCACCTTTAAATTGCTTCCCGTAA
>JAQGCA010002505.1:0-13745 GCA_034698945.1 Protaphorura quadriocellata | reverse complement strand
CGTCAAGTAAAATCAGTCACAGATTTCGATAAATTTTACGAGGAAGCCGACAGTAAGTAAAAATTACCCAATCAATTTAGCCTGTAGATAATGCAATTTTGCAAAATTGGCACATAATGTATGGCTTGCAATTTCAATCAACAAAGGTAAATTAGCTATTTATGAGTCACACTAGTGATTGCCGCTTCGTCCGTCCACAATAATTCAATGGAATGATTTGAACTATTTAAATGAATGACGCATAATTTATTCATTATAGATTATAACGTTTCAATGCGAATTTACAAAATGTTACCCTTAAATATTTTTATGTGAAGTGCGGTCACGAATCTATTGTGCTATAAAAAAACTGATGTACAATGTTCTGAAATAATCTTTAAGGAATTGAAATGTCATTTTAACATACATCAATAATTTTAAAGACTAAAATTTATAATAAACAATTTAGACTAAGCCCATTCTAGAAACTACGCGTTTTAGCGAAACCGAAATCTCGTCTCCCTTTAGTCTTCACAGATCATACCTATAATGATTACTTAATTTCTACTTCAGTTCGTCCGAGTACATGAATATTATGAATGACGGCATCAATTTGTTGAACAGCACTTCAAGCACGTATGTGAAATAGCAAATGAAGAAAAACGTTCCCATTCTTGCATAAGTTTCTATGGAAAAGTGCAGGACGGACGGAGGAATACATTTCTCAAAATTGAATGTTACGGTATACTTATCATTCATAGTGAAAGCGCTAAAGATCAAGTCTAATATTGCCTGTGCTATGGTTCCTCCGTCGATGGTTCCCTGAACGTTAATGCTCCCACCTAGGTTGACCTCAATGTTCTCCGACGAATTAGAGAACAGATGGTCGAACTTTATGACAACAAAGTCTAAACATAAAATCAGTAAGAACGTTAGGAGCAAGAGGGTCAACGTCATAAGTCCAAACTTACCTAACGCAAAAGTTTTGCTATTGCCACTTTTGAGGTATCGCTTTAAGTAAATAGCTATTCTCAGTGGTCCTAGAAATGCTGCACTACCCACCAAGTAACTGATACACTGATTCAGATATCCGAGCAGTCTCACATGGTAGCTAATGGAATCGTACGTTTCTTGGACTGATTCTGGCATAGGGGAAGAGCTAAGGTTCAATTTAAGTGATTTCTTAAATCTTGAGCCAACCGCGAAGCTTGCGGATAATTTGGATGCATAGCTGTTCAAATTATTGACTGTAGTTCTAATTTCTGAGACAACTGAGAATGCATAGCATGGATTAAGTTTGTCCAATCCTTTGCATACCTCTTTACCAGCTTTGACTGGAATGCATAAGAACTTGAAAACCTTAAGAGCTTTGGAGCAGTCACGGTGGGCTATGTCCGTGTCTCTATAACAGTTGTCCCAAGTTTGCCTTGCGCCTTCATTGCAGTTCTTAAATATCTTGTTTGCCTCTTCCGTCAACGTATCCAAGTTATTATTTATGATGTCCGTTAAATCCACCAATGGGCGAGCAACGTCCTTTAATGAGTTTAATGTGCCGGTAACCTTTTCTATGCTTTCTTCAAAAGCTTTCTCTATCGAGGACAACCCCTTGTTTGAAATTTTGGACACCTCATCTTGGATTAATGTCTTCGAGCAACTCAGCGAAAATCCAACCTTATTGGTCACCGACTCAATATTCGCAACTGGATTGAGCAGGAGATATGTTACAACTGTAGCCATACAGACATATCTTATAACCTTCAGTGCTATGCTTGGTAGACTCAATACGAATACCGTCCTTGGGAATTTACACTTACACACAACTCCTGTCAATGCCGCGGCACTAATACACGAAAGAATAACTACCGGCACGAGTAACATGTCTGTGTAATTTACCATATAACTAATTGAAATCATTGTCAATAACATGTAAACAACAGTCACTTTGAGAATTGTCCTTGTTGACATGAATTCGGCAGCAAGTAGTGACACAGATCCCACCATAACAGCTGCAGCCGATACTATGTAATGGAGAAATCTTACTAGATTAAGGAAATCACAAAACTTTCTTGAAACACGTCATACATTAATCCAAAAATTACTCACGGATGCCATGTGCGGACTCATTTGATTTTGCGTACGACATCATTAACCATTTCGTTAGCTTGCAATGCATAATCCGACGAACTGCAATATAAACAGTATTACTAGATTAAGAAAATCAGCAAATTCTGTTAAAATACGTCATACAATAGGTTAGCATCATAATGCAATTTAAATGTTTTACTTGATTTTTGCTGAAAATGGAGCGTAATGATTACGAGATCTAGTAAGAGTGTAGAGAAGTTTCTTGAGGGTAGCAACAGTATGCAACTTAACTATTTTTTACTACTGATTGTTGAAGCAAATGAAAGTGGTAGACGACATTAATCTGGATACTCCCGGCGGTACACCCGGGCTTCTGGCATGTATATTACATATTATTGAATAAATCTCACCGAAACTGTGAGCCTGTCCTGGAAGATTCATAAGGCATCCCGCTTTCCTTATCATTGGAGTTGACACAGCCATATACCCTATTTGAACATAAGCACATCATAGATTTTATTTCGACGTCGTAATTACATTGAACACGACCAAGGACAATTAACTTCTCGCGCAATGTCACATACCAGAAATCACAGTTAGCCAAATTTTAATCAACGCGTTGCTGACATTCGTCCTGAGGGTATTAATGGCTGCACGGAATCCTGTTGAAGGAGTGAATAATTTATTGCATTTAATCAATACGTACTTCAGATTAGGTATTGTCTGAATTTCAATAGGGTGGTCCGGAAGTGTATAGCACATTTTGAGTGACTACTACTGGCGATCTTAAAACTTACCGATATTGTCAGTAGGCCGAAGCCGAGTCAACACGTAACTGCCACAAGTAGTGATGGCATTGAAGGCTGCGCTTAACCCTGTTCCAAAAATAATGATTAATTATTGCTTCGTCAAACATGGCATTCTAAATGAAATCAAGACTTATTTATTACTAGCCAGAAGCCCAGTCATTCATCGTACTTTCACTGAATGTACATGTGAAAATCATGGTTTTATTGTCCTTACAAAAAAAATCTTGAAAAACAGAAGGAATTAAATCAAACTTCCAAATAATTTCAATTTTAAATATTTTGAATTTTTTGAATTCTCTTGAATTCATCAGGATTTCTTGAATTATTTTAATTTTTTTGAATTTTGGTACCACTTTTTAGGTGTCTGACCCATAGCACAATCAATGAGAATCAGTCTCCCCGTAGCTCCCCATGTACATTCAGCGAAACTTTTATCTTTCAAGAAATTTAATTATTTCATCATGTAATTGCCATGACTGGTAATACAATCAATGAGAATGAAACTCCCTCATCTCCTTATCTCCCCATGTACATTAAGCGAAATTTATAATTTTTTTAAATATTTCATGGAAAACTTGTTCCTGAGCCACCCTGTAAGTGCATGACCGGCAATGCAATCAATGAGAACAAAACTCCAACATCTCCCCGTCCCCATGTACACTCAGCGAAATATATATTTTTCTTTAACGTCTCTGCAAAATTTATTTCTGAACCACACTGTAACTATTTCGTAGGTAAAACAATCAGTGGGAATGAAACCAGGTGATTATCGTTTATTTCTAGGAATTCTTAACCGGTGTAAGTTCATTAACATTGCTAACATTAGACTCAGCATGATTAAAGTCAAAATAATATAGTAGTTAATTCTCAGATGTCTGATAATTTTCGCACCTGCAACGATAGTCTCGACAGCTGATGCAAAACCATCCATCGTACGCACAGTTTTATCAGATGATTTTTCTGTGAAATGTGTGGATTGTTTAACCCTTTCAATGGCAACTCAAATCAGTCAATTGTTGTTTATGACGATATTAATTTTTTCACATATGTCTCGTATTACCCTTACGTACTTCAATATAATTATTTTGTTATGAATTAAATCGTTCCGTAAGAATTATACCTAACTAGACCCTGCTAAGTCTTTGCCTCAACAACTTCAACTGAATTCGTCTAATTTTTGCTTCTCCGTATACATTTCATTAAGAAAAATCATGGGCATGTCTGAAGGTAATATTCATCATTAGATTCCAACTCATTTGAAGCAATGTACAACATACTGCATTTATGACATTAGTCTGGTTGTGTGATTTTGGAACCGTTCCCTCCCACCCGGATATAGTGTAACTGGCCCTTGCTAGGGTCCGTTACACTATTATGGTACGTTTGGGTCCGAAGAATTGAGTTGTTGTTACATTATTATATTTGGGTTGCACTTGGTCCAGAAAATCGGGTGAATCGATCATTACACAACCGCTGCTGAGAAAGAAAAACATATACAAAGTAGTGGAGGAATTTGACTGTTTTTTATTTAACACCATCGATCATGGATACCATGAAAAATGGTGAGTCGTCACTTCAAAAATTAATACCATCGTGAAACAGAACGTTACATATAAATTAAAAAAATATTGAAAAAAGTGGTAATGGTATACATTTATAGCTGCTCTCCTTTACATCTGCGGTCCGGTCGGCCCAATTATTGCTGCTGTCAATTGGACCAGAATATTCCTGTTGAGTCTAGCCTTCACCATAACATCAGGACTGTGCTTTCTTTACCTCAACGGACAGTTCCACGTTACATGGATTAGAGCTTTTATCATTTCCATCAGTGTCGGCGGTGCAGTGATGCTTGGATTATCAACTAGCATTTATTTCAGGTGAACATGTTACATTTCGGCTTCATAAATTCTTATGCTAGAAATACGTGATGGAAAAGTAGGCAGCGGACTATGCATTTACTCGAAGATGATCCACGACGACGTTAAATACAGGGTTATAACGATTTGTAGAGTACAATTTATGTATTAATTAGAAGTAACTGTCGACAATGTTTTTGTTTTGTCGACTCAATGTGTGCTCACGCCTAGTATCGATCGAGCAGTAATCCACTTTTCCACGAATTAGAAAAAATTACACCCCTTCCTGGGGAAACCGCGTTTCATTCCTCAAGGAAACGTTTACAAACGCTATTTACGCTGAGCACTCGTAAGTTCGAGCTTCCATTTCAATAACAAAATCCGACAAGAAATTCACCAGATTCGAGTCAGGGCTTTTCGGACATACTCACCCCATGGGGGAAATGGTCGTTTCAATTTCCGAATTCAATTTCGCTTCGTACGAGGTGATTTTCTTGGATATTCTCGGTGTCGCAAAATCTAGGTGATTGAAGATTTTACGGGCCTGCTCAGAGTACACGTCGGAGATATTATTTTTCTAACTGTAGGCTGTTCATACTTCGTTGGTACAGTCTACTGTGCTAATTTCGAATTTCGTTTGGAATTCAAAAAGCTAACAGACACCCTGACCCTTACAATCAGCGACCACCACGAACTTCCCTCTATGCTTTCCAAATTAAAGTCAGCATTTCAATTTCATTTTTTAATTATACAATTCGGGAAAACGTCTGGTTCGATCTTGTTCGCAGCATGAACAAGTGTACCAATTCTCATATATTAGGCACAAGCTATTTATAAGCTGCGGTCACTACTCACTGTCCTACAAAAAACGTAATAAGCCTGTAGTACAAACCCCTTTATATCTGCGAGAGAAACGGACCTGCTCTTTGGCACGCAACGCATACACTAAAGGGTTCAGGAAAGAAAAAATGAAGACTTTCTCTTTCATACAGGTGCAGTATATGCCTATCCATACTCAATTGCTTTTCCGGATTCGGTCTTATGATGGTATTCATGGTTGGCTCCTGGATAATCTGCTCCAAGTTATTGTCAAATATCGTGCAGAACTCCATGGTCTTCAATTCTTTTATCGGCTGTACACAACCGAATTAAGATAAAAATAGTACGTTCCTTAGTTTGGTGGACTTTCTTTGGTTCATAGCGACAACTATTCATTACGTCCTACTTACACCATTCCTTTTAATATTTTTGCATGCTTTCCTGTACTTGCTTACGTATATGAAAAAGCATGACCGAACAGAAATTGGAGAGACAACAGAAAAGAAGTGTCAGGAAGGAAATGGACGCAGCAGACTCGCTGCTGCATTCAAGTTTCTCCTGAAACATATAAAGACTTTCGTCGTCTGATACGTACTATCGCTCATAGTCTCGTCGACTTTTGTGGATCATTTGCTAGCTCATGCTTCGGAATTTAAAGTTCAAAAGAACGTTTCATTATGTCCACTTAATTTTACCGAACCTATAGAGTCAGCTGCTTTGTATGCATACCTCATATTCGGCCTTGTACTTACTATGTTGTACCCATTTTCACCACTGCTTATGAAATTTCGAAGTGTAGTCATAGAACTATTCTTCGAAGTTGGAGCAAATAGTCTGGCCGCCATTCAAAAACCTGAAACAATTTTTAGTATTACTAGGAAGCGCCAATATCAGCAGTCCCTCCTAGATAGTCCCTACTGCTATAAACATGTCAAATGATGTAACTAACAAACAATAAGACACTTATTATCTCGACTTAATATTGAAACAGCATACTTCGTATCAATCTTTAATGCGATTAAAATAATAATTTCGTAAACTTTGTGCCATGAGTCAGTGTGACAAAGTCTATTCGTCCATCTGAAATAGAACAAACACCTTGTGTTGGAGAAGCTACTGCTGCGGTCGTGTAAATATTTGTTGCGACTGAAGTTCTGTTGTTATAACCTTTGGTCTGGTGAATCATTTCATCTTACCAGGGATGACCAGAGCCTAGTAGTCACTAAATTGGGTAGTATAATTTTTTTTGGTGGGTCATACGACCAAACAAGTATGGGCGCCCCGGATGTAATAAAATAACATTTTAGACTTCAGAAGATGGTAAATCGCTTATGGGATTTCAGGGTTAAAAATCGACTGATCAACGAGGGAATCGCACTTTTAATTTTCTCAAATTTGAGAGTTCATCAAATAAGGTGCCTACGCTTAAAACTTACAACCTGTACACCATGCCTTTCGGCTTTTGCTAGAAAGGAACGCCTGTAAGACTAACCGCATCGGGGAAATATTTCCCAATAGGTACCCCTAGCAGTACGAAAGGACTCCAGTCATTTAATGACTTTGCGTATCCCCCTATCCCGACAGGGCCCGTATCCCCCTTGGGCCCACAGGAAAGTTTTATTAATTTGGTCATATGACATATCGATAAAAAAATTACTAGCGAGATCGGTATGTAGTCGCCTCTTGGCATCCCTCGTTAGTTGATACGCCTACGCCTACCCCAACGAAACTAACATGAACACATTACATTCAATTCGAGCTACGTGATCGTCCAAGGTTCAACTACTACTGTTCAAACTTTTCAGAGCATGAGAATAATTTTGAGTTCAGTTAGACTTTTCCAACCACTGAGAACGTAAGAATAAAATGGATAATCGATCCGCGACGAAAGATTGTCATGTAATTGAGGAGAAAGCAAGAAAATTTTTAAAAAAGCATCTCACCGAATGGAGCAAGGTCGGGTCAAATGTTGACAACGTTGCCTCAGCGATTCATATTGCAAGTGGTGGTGACGCCAGGAAAGTAAGAAGTTAATACCAGCATGCGGACTCCGTCTTCGGCAAAGCTGCGGAGTTACTGTTTTCATCCAACACAGAGTTGCATCGGTACCTTCTCTTCAACATTTGGGATGAAAATAAGGAAGACGTAAAGGTGAATCGTATTTAGTCTTTCCATATTCCGACGGGTACTAGTAATTAAGTCATGGATCCATTCGAAGTACCAGGAAATGGATTAACATATTTTCAAAGGCGTAGCTAGGATGGCCGCTACTGGTTGCTGGAACCAGGGCGCCGGCGGTTAAGGACTAGCTGCATGAACACTAGACAAAACTCCGAAATCTTCAAGGCACAAATTGAGTGACTAAACTTTTATCATGTAGACAATCGCGAATATTTCGCGGATAACATTACTTTTTGTTGTTCATATTTATTGTTGACTAAGGGCATAAATTTTGGCCACATCCGTTTTCGCATTTTCGTCCCAACCATCTGTATAATCGCAGTTCTGAAAATCCGAACAAATTGCGAATTGAAGGGGCGCAATTGCAATAAGCGACCGCGGCGCTCAACGGTTTAGCTATGGCTGTACATCTTTTCATAAAGTGGGATAAGTTTGAGTAAATAATAGTTAAAAAAAGTAGCCGGTTCTATTTCTATGGTAGTAAGTTATTTGATTTAAATTATGGTGCAAATGCACTTGGTGTACAGTCACTACTATTTTTTGTAGTAAAACCTTTATTTTCAGGTGTGAATTTATTAGGAGCCATGAGAGATCGCTTTCTTGATTAAGATGAAGTATTATTTAATCAATTCGAATATTTGTGTCTCATAAATTATTCAGGACAAATTCACAGCATTAAGCCTGGTGAAGGGAAAGAAATACGTAAGGCCATTAACCAAGCCGACGTCAAGATCAACTGCCGCTGAATACTTTTGTTGGTGTGAGAAAAAACTGTCGGCACTAGATCCCAGCAGTGTACAGTGTGATTTCTGCAAAGACTGGGTGCATTGCATTTGTTCAGGGCTGACTACAGCGGAGGCGGAGCAACTTGAAGCATTCCGATGTCTAATGTGCATGGGAAGTCCCGCGATTCCGTCTTTGTTCAGAAGACGAATAAGTAAGAATAAGTTGTACAGACTAATCTCGGGTAGTAGGATTAATATTAATACGTTTTCCGTAGCAACGCCAATTACTAAAACAAAAGTTCCAAAAGATGACATCCAAGATCTACCGGAGTTCACGCCTGCACCTAAGTCTACTAATGCGAGAAGTGCGAGGAGAAAATTATCGTCTGAATTCGAAGATTTGGCAAGCTCTGAAAGTGAGAAGGAAGGCAGAACTACGAAATCGTATGGATCAGCTGGCGCTTTAGTGGAATCGGATGTAGACAGTGAGGACGATTCAGAC
This sequence comes from Protaphorura quadriocellata, assembly GCA_034698945.1. Taxonomy (NCBI): domain Eukaryota; kingdom Metazoa; phylum Arthropoda; class Collembola; order Poduromorpha; family Onychiuridae; genus Protaphorura; species Protaphorura quadriocellata. The sequence goes on along the minus strand of JAQGCA010002505.1, from coordinate 4,789 downwards.
AGCGGCCATTTTGATCCGGAGGAATTTGAAAAACTTGCGCAAGGTTAGTAGCGCAAAAATACGTTATTATGGACACTACATACAGAATTATGTAACTCCAAACATTTCTAGAACCTAAGGAGTACCTGCATACGGCGGACATTCCCACACAATTCACACTTGCTCTGGATATATCAGAATGGAAGAAAATTGTCGAAGTGAAGAGAGTGGAAACAAATCAGGGAGTTATTACATTGCACGAAGTTCTCTCATCTTACCCCAACGCACTCGCCAAATCCTTCAATACTAAGAACAAGGTGTGTGTCCTTGCTTTTAAAAAAAAACACATCGAGCAACCCTCAATGTCCGACAGCACATCCGCCCCCGCATACCTCAGATGCTATGCTGAATGCAAAGGTGAAGAATGCAGCGCCAAGTATGCGATGACAGTTCAGACTCATCCAGCCAAAACTAGTGAGTCAGTAACTGTTCATGTCCGGTAAGTGCGAGGCAAAGATATAATTACTTAATGAACATGTTAACTAGTAGTACATGAATGTCATTGCCAGACGGTGTGCGAATTGTCCTCACCCACTACGTGTGGGTGTGTTTTACAACTCCCATGCTCATGCAGCTAAAGTGAAAGAAATATCTAATTGGGACTGAAATTACCAAATTCGCTAAGCACGTATACATATTTTGACGTTGATTATTAGAAAAACTACTGGAGAAATAAAACATTTGACTGGGGAATACCTTAAGCGTCAGTTGAGAGGTAATGCAAGATTGGAGGCTAAGGCTGCATTGAGGCACGAGCTGCCATCAACATACCGTAAAGATCTATTTGCCAATGCAGACCTGGACCAACTGAGGCTTGGGAATATTGACGTCGTGAAAACCCTGAAAGTGTTCCAACAAGCGCGACACGAAGTAAGTGTTTATGCATGTGTTAGTTAGTTCTCTGTGTAACATAGTTTTAGATATCCAGGAGAGAAGTGGAACAAGTAATCGTGCGCTTTTTCACGAACGTGATGTATATCAAATGTATTACGTTGTCTTCCGCGTTGCAGGTACTAGTCGAGAATGATTTCAACCCGGACATCGTGGTGGATTTGATATGTACATACCTGCAGCAGAAAAGAAATATAAGAGGGAGTAAATTGCATGGCTACTTGCAATTCCTGTCTTTTTATCCGTTCTCAGCTGTAATGTTTTCTCAAGAACAGCTGGACCTCTTTCGGGAATTACTCGTTTGCAAAAATCCGTTAGTTCTTTTTATCGATGCGACTGGAACACTGGTAGGAAGGCTCCCACCCCCACTGGACAATCGACAAATGCTGTACTTTGCAATAGTCTGCAATAGTCCAAGGGAGGGTGACCCACCGCTTCCGTTGGCTGAGTTTTATACTTGCGGTTTGACTGCTGCAAATATTCAAGCATGTATTGAATCATTCTTTAACACGTAAGACAAAGAGTTGATAACTGATATTACAAAATGCAAGTAGGAAGTTAGGCAGACATCCGATAAAGAACTACTTCATATTCATTTAAATTCTTTGTAGAATTGATGTATATCATTGCGGATAATTTTGATTAAAATTGACCTCTTATCTAGTTCTCCTCCAAAGGTGTCATCATTTAATAGTGTGAAATAAAATATTTCAGGTTCACTTCGTTCTATACAGCGCCCAGACGCACATTTGGAATCACCAAAATTGAAATTGACTTTTCCAAAACTCTTCTTGCTGCGCTTGTAAAAAAATTTTGCTGGTGTGACGTTGAAGAGTACCTTATAAGACTGGAAGGCTTCCCTCGGTTATGAAATTGATAATACCCTCCCTATTCACATATGCCGAGTCCATATAAATCGGTTCTTGGATAGAAGATTCAAAAAATGCTATAAGGGCAAATCAAACGAAATTGAACTTTGGACTGTGTGGCGACGAGCTTTCTTAGCCTCCAAGGACATATGGTCTTTCCATAGGAGAGTTGTTGATGCGTTCGAAATAAGTGGAAATTACTACAAGACGAAGACAGTGGCAGAAGTGATAGCTAACATTTCACAGTCAACCAGCCGAACAGGTAATTATAATGACTATTTTGTCGTAATTGGACTAATGCGTTAAACTTTTTTGTGTCTAAAGGAACTGAGCCATGGCGTGAGTTTGACCTCGGCACATGTGAGGAACAACGAGAATTCTGGCGCCGGTCACCATATGGTTCTTACGCAAACCGGATTGCCAAACAAGTCATTAAGAGCAATGAGAAAGTGCGCCAAAAAATAGCAACTCGTACCATTGAGTTGGAACGCAATAAGTACTTCAGTCCTGAACTTTTTTATTATTTGAAAGTACACTTTTTCCCGTACACTCCAATTCTGAACAGAACTTTATTCAGCATATTTGATCTTCCCATTGGAGACGATACTACGAACCCGGCCGAGTACTGGATGAAACTTCTGAAGCACGACAAGTTCAGAAACATTCGCCATCAGAAAGTGTCTCGCCTCATACGGGAAGGATCATCTTATGTTATAGGTAATGTTATATCTTGCTTTTGGTTCACTCATATGTACATTTTTCACGCTTACAAAATTAGAATATTCATAATACACATACCTTATCTACAGGGTCGGCTCGTCAGGCGAGATCCGCACTGTCGGGTACGGCAGTACAAGAGGAGAACCAATTGCTTGACCCAGTGGATTCAGAATTGGAGTTTAGCTCAACTAACGATGGTTACTTCAAAAATTGCGTTGTTGTTTATATTTTTCTTTGTTTCAGTATACTTTATTTTCGAATTAACATCTTCATTTCTTATCAAATAATACATTGATTTTATTAGTAATGCGATAATTCGACACAAGACACAGTCAGTGCACTTATAACTGCGATACAAAACAAATCAAATTAGCAATGTCGCCCTTCGTCTTTACCATAGTATGAAATCAATCATGACTTCTGTTCACATTTCAGAGTGGGACCACGAAGGATTGCCGAATCCAGATAGAACTAAACACGGATTGAAAAAAAATCGTCAAAAATAGGGAGTTCCACACAATCTGCATCGGAATCTGAGACCGAACCTGCATCACCAAAAGAAGATAAAACTACGACAAAATCTTCAAGTGATCACGTTTCATCGACCAAAAAAACCACCAGCGACAACCTCAAAAAGGATACACGCCAACCGAAAACTGCTGAGAGGCAAACACCTTCAACGTCGAAGTCGTTTTCCAGAAAACAATCCGAATCACCTGAGCGTCAAAAGGAGATTTTTAAAAAGACCATACCGAAACCGCTCTCTCGCGAAAATCCGGCAAACCTTCTTCTTTCTATGCCGCTTTTGCCGTGGGGAGGGAGTTTTTCTGTTGGGAATCTCAAGTGTGAATTAACAAACACATGCAACTTTGATTGCACTGTTCAGATATTGTACTATACCTACCAACACTTGAGTCTGGTCAGAAATTTCGTCAAGTCCGAGATCGACCGAAATAATAATCTTGGGAGAGCATTAAAAAATGTTCTAACGGCATTGGATAATAAAAATTTCGCTGAATGCAAGAGAATTTGGATTCAGAACATACTAACATTACCTTTGCAAAAAAGGATGAACATGACAGAAGAAGAGAGAGAGTACGGCCTGAATTCAATTTCCGAATGGATGACTTGTTACATTGAAAAAAGTCGATGTCTGGCTGAAAATTGTAGACATAATAAAGACCCAAAAATAAAGAATAAGGGTTCACTATCCATTCGTGTCCCAAATCAAGGGGCGTATCTACAGGTTATAAATAAAGGTCTGTATTCTCATTTCAAAATGTTTCCGTATGTAATAATGAATGTGATCGAATTAAAATGAAATCCATATATGTTTTTACCTAGGACATCACAAGCAAGGGTACTGTGCGTGTGGAGGGGATATTTATAGGACTTACGATGTGTCGCCAAAAGGAATGCCAGATTTTCTAATTTACGTTTGTGACGGAGTGATCAAAAACGTTAACAAGGACGGGACCTGGAATATAAAGGAGATTTGCGCGGAAGAACGTCTCCTACAAAAGGATCAAACTGTTAAGGGGGTTCTCTATGAAGTTGTGGCTTATACTATGTACACCGGGTCACACTACTACGCAGTTCTATGGACGAAGAATCAACGTTTGGCGTATGACGGATTAGATTCTAGCGGATTGCAAATCCGCAAAACCTTTAGCACTACCTCTGGAGTGTCCGCAGTGTGGCTACAAAAGAAAAACACCAGACAAATTTAACTTTTGTTTTAATCTTTAGTGTTTTCATTTTGAATATAGACTTTGTTTTGAAATTCTTCTAAAAATTTGAATTTTAGTTAATATTATTCAGAACATTTTAAGCTTATGTATTGGTGTCGAGTTCAGTGTGGTTACCTTTGCATAATATATTACAAACCCGGATTTCGAGTCGTCTTCAAGTCGTCACAATGGCACCGATTAAATCAGAATGTGCAACTCATAAATGAATGTCAAATGTCTATATTTAGTTCCTTCACTGATTCCTTCAATAATTTGTACAAAAAATTCCGACCTAACAAAGAATTGAATCATTGTGACTTTTGAAATTATTAATTCTCTCGTCATGTTCTTTATTAAATTCCTAATTAAAAATACTGGGTGCGTCGTAATTTACCTTTGTTGATTGAAATTGCAAGCTATACATTATGTACCAATTTTGCAAAATTGCATTATCTACAGGCTAAATTGATTGGGTAATTTTTACTTACTGTCGGCTTCCTTGTAAAATTTATCGAAATCTGTGACTGATTTTACTTGGCA
>JAQGCA010002504.1:0-13747 GCA_034698945.1 Protaphorura quadriocellata | reverse complement strand
CTCAAGTTAACAGTTTTGACCGTCAATGTTCTTCTTCTACTTCTTCAAAATCCAGGTCAGGAATACAAACTTTTTTTTAACTTTGTCGTAATACTAGCAGTCTAATCTCATGAGATTTGAAGAGACTTCAAATATTGTTACGAAATTACGAAATTCAGGCAAATTAGTGTATATTTTTGAAATTAATCTGTAGGGTAACGTGTCCTAATATGCCCCACCGCCATTCCTGGGGATGCTTTAGTGGTCACGTGATCAAGCAGTTTAATATATGCGGGGCGTATTAGGACACCTTACCCTAATTGTAATTTTTTCAGGAAATGTATATTCCAAAGACGTCTATGTCACTAAAACCGGGAAGACACGCGCAACTCTCTTGGCCACAGGGGATTATCTTCCAGCGTCAGTTTTCGGTTCTACCAAAAGGAATAACAAGGAAGTTTTTACACTGGAAGATTATGTTCCAGTCCATGCTCGCGGTAAAGGGGAAGGAAGTACTAATCGGGGCTATTCTTTTTGGCCCAGAACATTTGAGACAAATTTAAAAATGGTTCCATGGACAGCAGAGCACGTCAAATTCATACTTCATACAGTTCGTTCGTAAGTGCTTACCGCTGTTCATGTAGCTCCTTGTGAATATTACATCTCTCCATTTTTGAAAAGATTTCTAAGAAATTTTTAATTATTGAAATAGGAAACCAGAAGGAGAAGTCATAAGTGACAGAAACCTAACTACTATTCGAAAATCCACCTGGAATGCCAATAATGATGTGAAAATTTTGGTCCATGGATACAGACAGAGAGCTTCAAGTGCAAAAATGCCTCAGGCACAAAAGGATGGTGAGTTGAAATATATATTCGTTACCGTACAGGGTGTGTCATAAGTTTTCACCACTAATGCTCCGTTTTTCTTCCATAGCATACTTGTTCTTGAACAATACTTACAACATCGTGATCGTGAATTGGGAATATTTGGCAAATGATCGAAATTATTTTGAGTCTGCCATGAATTCAATCAAAGTTGGACGAAGATTAGGAGAATTTATTGTGGCATTAAAAAATCGAGAATTTAGTCCAAGCTACGCGAACTTTCATATTATTGGTTATTGCCTAGGGGCGCATGCGGCCGGCGTTGCTGGGGATTATGTTCACTATCATAGCGCAGGCGGCTCCTTAATTTGGCGAATTACAGGTAACATTAACTGGCATCCATTCCAGTACTACATATTATTTCAGTAGAGATTTAGTTGCTTTCCATTTCGATTACAATTTTAAGGTTTGGACCCAGCTGGTCCTGGATTTCTGAGGGCCAGACCTGAACTCCGGTTAGATAACACAGACGCACAATTCGTGGATTGTATTCACACAAATTATGGGGATGACCTAAGGAATGGGGAACTTGGAACTACAACGCCATGTGGGGATGTCGACTTTTATCCCAATGGCGGAGTGTCGCAACCAGTATGCGGTGACATTCGTGCAGTTGGTAATCTCATTTGTAAGTAACTTACCGGTTGGTAAAACATTGACTTCAAATTATTTATTTTTCCCAAGAGGTTTCTTAATTTTTTTTATCTAGCCAAGTGCAGTCACAGGAAGGCTGCAGATTATTACGCCAGGTCAATAAAAGGCGAGAAGTTTCTGAGCTGCAAATGCCGTAAGTGTTGTCGATCATTCATTTTTCGAGTGTGCTACGCAATGGTATGTCTTAGCTTTTACACATGAATTGATATACTGTAAACGATGTATTTTTATAATCGGGTAAGCACCCTCGACCGAGATTACCAGAATAATAATAAAAAATAACAGATTCCAGACAGTATGGGATTCTTACCTGCTACCAGTTGGAACTGGGCGGGGTTCGAATCTCCAGACCTTCCCTTGGTCTGGTATTTCTCAGCTTGACTTTCCCTATAATTTTCCTTTACAGGTTTTAGTAGGATTTTTTTCACAATTTTTCCCGTTTTGGACTTTCAGAATTTTATTTCCAATACAGAAAGCTGGGGACAATTCCTTAATCATGTGTGTCCTTGCGAGATTGGACCATTCATGGGAGAGTACGTCCAAAAAATGTCAGTAAAACGTTCCAATTTCAAATTATAAAAATCGTGTATACATTCGATGTCGACATTTTTCTCACAATTTTATTGTGTATTTACAATTTATTTTGTTTTCAGATCAACTGGACCACATTACCTTAGAGTATTCGAATACTCCTTGTTTGACATATTCGAGCAAATGGGTGTTTTTGGAGACGTTGACTGATAACTCGACTTTTCATTTAATTATAAACATACAGACACCCAAAGATTGTAATATAATTTGCAATTTTGAAGTATAATTTTTTTTCAAATTGCAAATATTTTGAAAATCTTTAAATAAAACCTGGAAATAAAATATTTTTAAATGTGCGTGTAATTGCTTTATTGCTTTTCCCGCAGGCATGTCATTTCGTGTTTTGATTGCCTTTACTTCAAATTGACACTGGAAATAAAATTGTTCCCAATTCAGGTGCACTTTGGACTAAATAAGGTCAAGGAGTGATTTCAATAGCCGGAAGCTAAATTGATAAATAAAAATATGATTTTCAAAAACAAAAACAAAACTAAACATGTCACAAGTAAAATGATTACAACATATGGCATCGCAAAATTAATCGACGAACTTACTTCCGCAGAAATGTTTAAAAATTAAGTGCTTCAATATCTATTTCTCGGAAAATGTCTAACAGTATCTCCAGAATGCTAATTATCAATAAAATTACGACGGCCATCGTTACTCTACTACTGTTGGTGTGTCTTGTGCGTCACTCGGCAGGGCTTTCTGATGGTAGAAAATCAGACCTTGTTCAACAAATATTCATAAAACTTAAAATGATTTACAAGGTAGTTCAAAACAGTAGACCCTGCTATGGCGCTGTTGGACGAGAAAGGATTGGAAGCTCCGAGTCAAGGTCAAAGTGGAAATGACGCTGGACCCGCAGGAGGTGAAACTGGAAGATCACTTATTGGAACGGTTGATGATATTCGATATTACATATATCCTAAACCATCGTAAGCTTTTGTCAAAAATGTGTACATATTACCTATGCCATGCCTACCATTTCCTAATTTCCCTATATATCGAACCAATTCTGTTGGTTTATCTGAGTCTTCCATATCATGAACGTATACAAATTCTATTTTAGACAACCAGACCGTAAAGAAGAAATTGACATGGCAAACAAAACGGCCCTTAAAAATTACCCTAAACCGGCTCATGTCAAAATACTTATCCATGGATTCTTACAAAACTCTGACAGTGAATTCCCACAAAATTCTAAAAACGGTACAAGTGGTCCATATAATTTTATATCAATTCGTCATTTAAGTATTTAAGTGCTACAAAATATAATTGACCTTATTACTACTGTTCCAACATTTCCAACCCAGCTTCGACGCGCAATAGGCGGGGCGTATTTGGACACCTTACCCTAAGAATGCGTTAAAATTTCCTTTGTGAGAAAATTGACATTTTAAATGCAGAACGGATAGTCCATCCGTTCTGCATTTAAAATGTCAATTTTCTCACAAAGGAAATGTCTAGGAAAAGGCTATGTGTATTGCATGTACTGTACTCACTCAGTCGCTTAAACGTCACTAAAATGGGCAGAGAATATTTTGTTGTCAATGACACAGAAAACCCCGATATTTCTTGTCCCTACTTTGATATACCGTCTGTCGCAAAAGTATGTACCCCCCTAATTGTCGGTCCCAGACACAAAACTTTTGTATGTTACATATGTTACTGCCATCGGAATAAATTCAAGGGCTCACCATCATAGTGTCACAATGCAATTTAATTGTTTGACCTTAACATAATTTCACAATATGTTTACAGCAAATTATAAACAAACAGGGGGTACATACTTTTGCGACAGACGGTACTGATTATTTATTTGCATTGCATTCAGCGTGAATCTAACGTATTACAAGAAATTACTACTCGACCATGTTTTTCAGCTTACCTGGAAAAATTTGTAAAAAGTCGAGAGAAAACTTCTGTCATCGTTATGGATTATGGAGGCATTACGGTTCCGCCAGGGGGCCCATTGGGTACTGTAGTACAGTACATCATGATTGCCGGAATGGTGACCAAGATGGGGATGCATTTGGCAGAGTTCATTCGATTTCTGATGACTTCTGGATATATTACGAGTCCAGATGCTATTCACCTAATTGGATTCAGTCTTGGAGGTCAAATTGCAGGTTTAGCGGGACACCAGATTGTCCGGACAAGAAAACAACTCATTGGAAGAATTACAGGTCAGTCGAATGGATTCTAAATCGGAGACTTATTAGACACTTATTTTTGTTTCTTCCTCCACAGGGTTGGATCCTGCTGGACCAGGGTTTGATTTCGTACAAACAATGACAGAAAGACTAGAACCTTCATCCGCTCAATTTGTGGATGCTATTCATACCAACAGTGGCCAGTTGGGTAACACAGGGGTCTTGGGTCACGCTGACTTTTACCCAAACGGTGGGATAAATCAACCTAGTTGCACAGATAGAGGGCTTGGAGGATTTCTGGCATCGTTGACTGATGCCTTGACAGGTACTGTATTTTTAGAATTTTATGTGACCGTCGTAGCAAGGTGGTATCAATATCAAATTATTACGTGAATCGAGTTGGAATTGAACCCCGATCCTCTTGGAATAAGTGCAATGTTAACTAAATGTTCCCTCCACCAGAAATAGAAACACCCATTAGTATGATATTTTGTGAATCAATGGTAATGGTAATAATTCCTACTATTTTACAGGGAGTTGCAGTCATGCGAAATCTCACGAGTATTTCACAAGGTCAATAAATGCTAATAATATCGTGGGATGCAAATGCTTCTCCTTCATCGATTTCCTATTGGAATGTCACTCTAGGTGCCCGAATAGAGTCGTGTTTGGGGAAAATTGCCCTGTCTCGTAAGTAAAGTCAAAAGTTCAGTTTCATTTTGGTTGAACATTTTTTAACTTGAGGTTACAGAAACTTCGTACCACATTGACGTAATATAATTATCCGGTCGACTGTCAATGTTATGTTATAACATTCTTACAAATTCATAAACTTTAGGACACCACTTCAGTTTCAATCTAACCTCTGGTATAGATTTTCACATCATTAGCTCCAATTCTCTACATCAAATTTTCTTCTGATTGTATATAGCGTACAATATCTCACTTTTCTGACAACCTCCAGATTGGACCACAGAGGGGGAGGACCGTACATGGTTATGAACCACCCTGTATATATTTTTTACTACATTGTAATAAATATCATTTGTTTCCTAATTTGTAGGGCCCGTGGGATGTTCTACCTAACAATATAAAGATTCTGCTGGAATTTCATAAAATTTAAGACTTCCACGCAATAAAAAACAGCGTGTTATTGTTTATTCTTTCAGACTACTTTTTATCCGAACTTTCCCATCAACGGCAAAATTATTCAAGAATTTAGAAAACTTCAAAATTGTTAGGTTATTTGAAGTATTGTGAGTTTCCTGACTAACGTCTGGATATGAAGTTTTGAATTCTGAATATATGAAGTACCTCACATTAATGACTTTATTGAAAAAGAAGCGACTGAACTAAGCTGTTTATATTTCAAACACTAAAGATTTATTAACGCGAGCTTGGAAACATTACAAAAATTGAATGTAGAACTGCATTGTTGGTATAATTAGCAAAATCGTGCATAGTTAATTATTATTCACCTCACGTCGAGACTATTTTCGTTTGAGTTCTTCTCCTTTCTCCAAATCATCCTCCAATTCTTCAAAGACCTCCCAAGATTTTTCAGGGATTGAAGGGAAGTTCAAATTAAATGGCATCTGTAATTGCTCCGGCTCAGTCAGCGAAATTCCACCTTCTTCCAATGCATTCAGGAATAGGGCGACCTATAATTGATTTAAAAATTCCGTCGTATTAAAGAGGTGTCTGATAGATCACAGAAATTTTATGCATACCTTTTCTTTCTGTCGATCCTCTGGCGTGTATGCGGAATACAATTCCGTGATTCCGGATTCCAGACATCTCCTAGCTAAAACTTTCCCAACGGCTGCAACAGCTGACGCATCCTTTGTGCTAACAATTTGGCGACAAAATAAAATTAGATTCGAAACTTGACAAAAATAAAATAAAAAATAATTTTTAGCATTATCGTGAACATTTTGAAATCTTACCTATACAAGAATTTCTTAATACACCATTCTTTGGTTGAAGCAGTGACAGGAACCTGACCTTCATAGTGCTGAACCTTGCCAACAATATGTCGTGCGGTTACCTCGACTGTGACTCTATTCATAATAAAAATTTAAATGATAACAATTTGAATCGAAAAAATCGAAGTACTGATGATTTTTGAACAAAATCTTCGCTTACCTGTTCCAATAACACCGCCCAGGTTTTTCTAACCACCAACCGGCGGGTTTATGACCAATTCTAAGCTTTTCTAAATTTCGAGGATTTCGATTCTGTACAAATCCAGGGACTATAGAACTATTCGGTGGAAATTCTTTATTGTCCAAAGAATAATTTGTCGTGGAAGATTTAATGGTACGATGGCTCAGTTGAGTAGTGATTGCATTCAGTCCTGCCAAAAAAAGTAAACAGTTGTCAAATTTCATAATCCATAATTTCAGTCCCAGTAAAAAATATCAAAATTTTGGACTGTGCCATGTGAATGAATTTATTTACTAGGCATTCGGCAAAAACATCCCCTTAAAATCGACCTAATTATTTAGTTTATTACGAAATAAACTACATATAAATTAAAATATTCAATGTTAATTATTCATTTTCAAATTTTAGCAAGTTTAAGATAAGTGAAAAAAATTATTCAAAATTACGAAATTCATTTCTTTACCTTTCAACTGAAATACTGTACATTTTGACAGGGAGCTCCTTATGGCAGAGGCAGAATGCATGAGGTAGTGGTAGGAGACGCCGTCACTGAAAAATTGTTTGTTCAATTTTAGACAATTATGAGAATTACAAATATTACTTTCAAAATATTTCCCGAGAAAGATTATTTTCAAAATTTGAGCAGTTTCCCCCCATGCCGTTACCATCAAGAATTCTTGTGCTATGGTGCCATGTGGGGCTTCCCGTCAATTTTCAAGCCATACCGCAAGCTCAAAATTCGTCAACGAGACGTCCACTGACAGTCTGTTTTCTTGGGATTTGGAATAATTTACGAGGAAAACGATAACTGAACGATTTTCATCAGTTCATTTCAACAGTGTTCAGGACTAGGAAAATAGAAAGGATTTTCAGTTGCAAATATGGTAAGTACATAGACTAATGACATTAACAAAAATTTCAACTTACTACGTAACGTACACGTCGTCGTCAATAAAATAAAATATGTGTTCTAATTCGTATAATTCTAAAACTGAAAAATAACAGGAATTTCGTTTTTGAGATTTCAAAATTTGTTTTAGAAACTGCGACTCGCACTCCGTGCTACGAAATGTTAATTTAATAGTCCGATTTTTAAGAGCCGCTATAATAATTGAAGTGCTCTGACCTTTGATCAGAAAACAATTTTTGGTCAATATACTTGATTGCTTCTACATTTACAAAAATTACAGAAACTAATTTTGACAGATTTTCTACACACACACCATTTATAGGTTGAATGATGATTCATAATAATGATAATTAGTATGATGAATAATAATTTTTCTGTTCATTTGTTTGTGATTTCAGCGACCTATCATATTGCAAGGGCACGATCGTGCGATTACCCAAATCAAATACAATCGTGAGGGTGATCTGATTTTTTCTGCGGCTAAAGACAATTGTCCAGGTGTTTGGTTTTCTTCTAATGGGGAACGAGTGGGGACATTTGATGGTCACAAAGGTTCTATTTGGTGTCATGATGTGGATTGGAAAACAACAAGATTTCTTTCTGGTGGTGGTGACATGACCATTCGACTCTGGGATGTCTCTACCGGTAACTAAAATTTTTATTATTAATTTATCAAGTTTTTTTTATATAAAAGAGTGAAATATGCATTTTAAAGAGAATACCTAATATAAATCATCAAGATGGACCATCCATATTCTCATTATTCTCGATGATTAAAGTTTCAATTATAATCATTAGTTAAATTTTAATCTATGTTCTAGGTGTTGAACTTAACCAAGTGGAGAGGGAATCTCCAGTTCGAACATGTCTATTCAGTTACAGTGGAAATATGGTTGTCTATTCAACCGATCAGGCCATGAGCAAACCTTGTGAAATATTTTTTGCGGATGTGAGGGACCCACAACAACTTGGAGAGTCAATGACCCGAACGACGGTCCAGGATTCTAAAGTAACATCAATTTTATGGGGATCTGTGGACGAGACTGTCGTCACTGGACATGAAAATGGAAAGTTGACACTTTGGGACCTCAAGGTACATTCAAATATTTGGAGGCATATGGTTCGTGCAGATGTTAATTTTTTTGATGAATGTACTGATCAAAGTTTTGTATAATTGCAGACGAATAAAGTTATCACAACTTCTGAAGATCATCATGGGAGTATAAACGATATTCAGGCTTGCAAGGACGGGACAATGTTCATCACGGCTTCCAAGGACAACACTGCCAAACTTTTTGACACTGAGACCCTGGAATGTTTGAAAACTTACAAGACGAATCGACCCGTCAACAGTGCTTGCATTTCTCCTAATTTGGAACATGTACGGAATTTGGATAACAAAATAATGTTTTCTTTTTTAAATTTCGAACATTGAATTTTCATTATTTTGTTTTCTAGGTCTGTATTGGTGGTGGGCAAGAGGCTATGGAAGTAACAACATCCGCAGCCAGTCAAGGAAAATTTGAAGCTCAATTTTTCCATTTGATTTTTGAAGAAGAATTTGCTCGTGTCAAAGGTCATTTTGGCCCTATCAACAGTTTGGCTTTTCATCCGAGTGGAACACAATACACGAGTGGAGCAGAGGACGGTTTTCTTCGAGTTCATAATTTTGACGCTGCATATTTTGACTATAAATCCGAGTTCTATCTTTAATTTTGAATTTGATTTAGTATTTTTGTGTAAGTAGTCAAGTGGAAAGTGGATTATTTTATACCTTGTTAATCATAATAATTAAAGGGTGTGAGATAAGATCATATTATTCAAAACTTATTATTACATTATTGGAATTAAATTATAATTTTAGAGCTTTCATTAATTGTTGAATTAAATTAAATGGAAATAAAAATAATTTTTTTTGTCTATTGTAATTTCTGTGTGTCTATTTTGTAATTATTTTGAAGACTTATTACTGTACGTAAACCGATAATCCGTAATGCCTATGTAATGTCAGCTTTCTGATGGAATACAAACGATCCATAATTACAGAATTTTACTTTGATTTCGTAACACGGTAGGTTTACAAGTACTAGATTATTTCGCAATTCTGAACAAATATTAAATATGTCATCATTTTTCTGACTTAATTTCACTGGTAATTTTGAAACATTCATTGTCCAAACGACATTAAGTAATTCTGAAAGTAAGTTCAAGATCGGAATTGAACACCAAATCAAATCTCTCATTACTTCCTATGAATTAAAAATACCTGGTTATTCAGTGCAATTTCGTAGTATTTTTAGCAAAGTGATAATTAGCCGCATTGGCGGTTTGATGGAAAAGTGGTTATGAACCACGCTGTAAGTTGAAGAAGGGGTTTTGGGAGAATAGATTTTCCTTGCTCGAAATATCAAAATACGAATGAAGTCAAAATTTGACGCGGAAAATCGAACCTCGTCTGTTTCACTCACTCCATTAATTTCACCTTCGTTGTCGTAGCCAAATGTCAAAAAATGTTTTTTTCTGTGGTCAGCTTTTCAAAAATTAAACTTTTAAAAACGTAAAGTGTGAGTAGAAGGACAATGTCGTCGGTGTCGATCAGTCGTCTACTCCAACACCGGAATGACTTGAAAGAATACCTTGTCAAAATCGGGGACTGTCGAACTATTCCTGAACAAGATCCACAGAAAACTGATAATGAAACAGACGATAATGAAGGCAAAGAATTGGAGGAGGAGGTCGAGGTAAGGTCAAGGTCACAACATGACCCGCTCTGCGGAGTTCACCCGACGGACTGACTGTTCACGGTTTTTCTGGAATTGTGTAACAGTTTTTTTAAATTGACTAAACATAAAACGTCCCGTATTTCAGAAACATGTCGTTCTGTGTTCCAAATCGACATAAATTTTAGTCTTCACTTTCCATTTCCATAATATTGGACTAATTATTTAGCTCTAACCCTTGTTCTGAAATTCTAACAAAATCTTGTGATATTACCAATAGATATTGGTACTATCACCTTTGGTGACCTCTCGATCTCTGGGTCAGCTGACAGCATAACATCCAGAATTTATGCATAAGATCCTACAAAAAGGTCATGATATTTGTCTTGAAATATTGTCACTTTAGGTCCAAGAATACAATCCCGGTTCAAGTGCGGAATCTAGGATGAGATATCCGAATGACTTAATTGTCCAAATGAAGGAATCTGACCGTAGCGATGGCGTTACAGAGAGCAACGACGGTGCTTACGAAAGTGCCCGTGATGGTGAAGAAAGTGACGATGAAGAGGAAGAAAAGGAGAAGGAGAAGAAACAGCGTTTTACCTCCACTGTTCCAGGGATGATAAATATTCAAACGTCGGGTTCTGTCTCAGAAATGACCTGTAATCTCAAGTACGGCTACAGTGACTCTGTTCGTGTTCCAGTCACTTGTCTTGGGACAGGGGTCACACGAGTTATTGACTTAAAACCTGGGAAGGTAGAGAACACTACACAGCGCTTACGTCCATAGGTCATTGGATTTGGCCGAACTTTTGACAAGTTATAGACATTGACCTCCGAACACCTTCTGTGAAGGTCATACAAACCGCTTGGCCGCAGAAAACACACGGACCCAATCCACTTTTTGACCTCATGAGTGTGTTAAGGATTTTTATTACCTCACAAAATGTGTTCGATCCGTATATTTTAACGGCCGAACGGTCGAATTTTTCGGGATATGACCTTCACAGAAGTTGTTCAGGAGGAAAATCCCGCTACGTATCAAAAACGTAGCCAAATCCAATGCTCTATTTTACGCCGTAAGGACTTAGCAATATTATGTAAAATGAGACTTGTTATTTTGCCTGCCTGTGATCTGAAGATTGAAGTAATTTTTTGCTCATTTCGAAGTCTGTTTTAGTGGACCGCCCTCTAGGTCCTCACACTTGGGTACGGCACGGAGACAAGATTGGTTTTATTACGGACATCAAAAGCAAAGTTGACCTAGAAATATATGAAACAGGGCTTGCGATCAAAGGGATTTCTGAGGCCGATTTCATAATAGTGCCGGTCAGTCGACGATCTCCATCTATCGTACTCTATTTAAGGGTGTCGATATAAATAGGATTCGCCGTGCTATAAACATTTACGGCAATTTTATTTTTTTTATACAGGAGTTTTACCCTGGACAATACATTTTCCATAGAACATGGATCGGTTGCGTGATGTCGGTAAAACATAAGCTCCATATAAAATTTGAGAAAGGTCACGAGTGTTATATCTACGCTGACACAGACAATAGCAAAAATACGCACCGAAAACTGTACGAAAGGTATCCTGGTCAATTCATAAGTATGTCGGGTTCGGATGTTAGCCACGCAGAATGGATCAAATATCCGGGTGTGATGGACTGGTTCTTTCTTCGCTACCTCAACACAAATTATTCAGAAAATTCATTGGGAAAGATTATAAAGAATGAGGTAATTACGGATCCATTAACTGACTTTCCTAGTTAAGGTAGGGTCAATCAAAATAATTTGACAACTTTCCTACTTGGTAGGTTCATAATTCGGACTGATAGATAATTTCTTATTTTCCAGGTTCATGAAATTCGTGTCTCTTGGCTCCAATCCACTTTTATTAAGACTAACCCTGACGATAAGATTCCTTCAGTCCCCGCTGCAGAAATTTCTGGAAAACCTCTAAAGAAAATTAAAACTCTGGATTTGCCGAACAAATATCGCCTTTGGTATGGTGTTCTTGGAAAATATAGAATCAGGAAGAAGGATCGAATCGGCCGCTGCGATGACTGGGAAGATTTAAAAAGGTTATCACTATCAGACGGAGAAGATACTGACGAAGACACTGATGAAGTAACCAATTTTGTAATTCAAATACAGTGGACTTCCGTTATATCGAACGTGTACATGTCAGATATAGACACGAAAAGGACGGCCCGGAGCCCTTACAGTAAATTATTGGCTTTTGGATTTCGTTGCATTTCTGATATGTTGTAGCCATTGAGCTTCTGAGCAACTTTTGTGAAGGTCATGCCCCGAAAAGTCTAACCATTTGGCCGCCAGAAATACAGCACCAAATACACATTGTGACGTCACGGGTCAGAAAGTGTATTTGGCACATAAACGAGTAGACTTTGGTTGAAACCTTCACAAAAGTTATTCAGAAGTAGAAGTCTACGACCACAACATATCAAATACGCACACAAATCCACCAGCCTACCTTTCGCGGTTAGGTCTGAGCGGTGTTCTTTGTTCGATACAATAAATTTCACATAAATTATTAATATTAATAGTTGACTATACTTACATAGGTACTCTAAATATTAAATTATATTTTAACTTCCAGTACGAAGAAGAAAAAACCGTAGCATCCAAACCATCTGAGTACCGTGCAGGCACTGAGGTTATTGCAGAGGTAATTGCGAGATATGCAACGGCGTCTGTTCTGTGGACGTCTGGTAAATCTTCAGAGTTCTCAGTCACGGATTTAGTTCCCTTCTACCCCATGCCTGGTCAACCGTTTCCAGTATCACCGGGATCTCTTGTTAAGCTTCGTCAGCTTCAGAAAGCGGATGTTTGCTTAAAATATGGTGTCGTTGTAACCGTCGATGTAATCGGTAAGACAATTATATCATTTATTATTTGGTTATGCTGTGTGGTTCATAACGTTTTCAGGCCAAACCCGAAACATTTTCTGAAAAATAGCTTAATAAAGTCAATGCGTTTGTACATAATGGTACTGCTTACTTTACTATGGTCACGATTCGATCTTTCAGACAGGCATTGTTTCAAACTGGCAATTCTTCACTTTAATTTTTCCCTACTACTAAGGGTACAATTTCCAAGATAAATTAAAAGTTAACAAGTCTGTTACAGACAATATGTGAATTTCTACACAAGCCTCACCATTAATGATAACGTTTGCAACTTCACAGGTGGAGAAGCTCAAGTAAAATGGTTGGAATCTGAAAGTAAGGATTCGTCTCTGCTCACAAAATTATGGAATTCCTGTGAGCCCCTACATTGTCTTGAAGGACGAAAGGAATTTAGCTTTCCGCTAGGACTTATTGTAATTTCGAAGAAGACCAGAAGTCCTGGGGTCATCGTCGGAAACGATTTACGTGGAAATGTAAGGAAATAATTACTTGATTCTCGTATCCGACAATTCTATATCAGATTACAGGAGGTGTAAATATCTGATGCAAAATTCGAATATCGTTTCCGCTAGTAGCGAAACACTAATCGGATTTTTTTGTTTGGTGTTTAGTTCCTGGTGAAAATAGGAGCACGGATTGAGAAACTACCAGCTTATGCCATAGAGAAATTCGACAATATGGCGTACATTAGTCAAAAAGACAAAGTGTACTGGTTTCAACGCCGAGAAAGTAAAATGATTAATCAGAA
>JAQGCA010002503.1:0-13761 GCA_034698945.1 Protaphorura quadriocellata | reverse complement strand
CTACACTGAACTGACTTAAAACTTCTTAAGAATGCCAATTAGTCATTGTTCAAAGCTCTTGGACTCAAAGTTCAGTAGTCTCAAGGTAAATGCACAAACAAAAACCAAGTAAAGATTGAATAAGAATTATTTCCGGTCCATAACTAGTTACTCAATATTCTAGGAAAATTCTTATATTCGCTACACTCGTCTGTAATTTATTTCTTATTTGAACTTACTGAAAGATTCATGACTCGTCTCCGTAACCGCAATTGAAAAATTTCAACTAATTCGCCTCAGCCTTGTTTCTTCCAGGTAGAGAATTAATTTGACAAATATGTATGACTCTGATTGTGATATTGTGAATCCTTCACGCGTAAGCTGTCGTATGTGTACTAAGGAAAAAGGCATTCGATACAAGCATAATAAATTGCCATCCCGGAGAAACAAAAAATTGGGCATTTAATCGTTAAGTTGACTATCTCCCTTTGCGCGCAATATGACGAACAATGACAATTGGGAATCTCTAAGCGCTCCGTGTCATTGTCGTATTCTCGCATCATGACATTTGCAGTCCACGCATAAAACGAAGTCGTAAAAAAGTCTGTGCGTCGTGTTCGGAATTAAAATTCATTTTAATGATTTGTTTCCAACTTACTTGTGACGACTAATGGCAATTTTTAAGAACACAATTAATTATATCTTGAAACCGAAATAAACGCCAAATTCAAGTCCGTGATGATTAATGCCGAGGTTCTCCGTCCTCTCTTCCCGTCCGAAATATACTGGAGAATCCCCTACGACGTATATGACAAATTTAATTTTAATCTTACATTTTAATTGAGATGGGTCATGGTGGTCGGTCTCTTAGGATGTTGGGGATCACAATTCTAAACTCCGAACTCAGATAGAAAGCACCATTTTGACGTCCAGAGTTGAGTTGAGAAATAGGAGACTTTATCTTTTTAATCTGGAGAGCCCTTAAGACGATAAGGGAGTGACCCCATAATGTTAAGAAATGCGGATGTCCCCATAATGTTAAGAGATATGAATGACCCCATAATGTTAAGAGATCAGGATGACCCCATAATGTTAAGAGATGAGGATGGCCCCATAATATCAAGAGATGGGAATGACAACATGCTAAGATATCGGTGTATCTGAAAGTGTGAACAGGAAAGCAATGGCCGCATAATGTCATAGAGATGGGCGTATCCCAAAGCGTAAAGAAAGAAGCAATGATCTGGGTTCCGGAGTATGCTGCAATGTGCTCGACAAGAGCGGTCATGTTGACAATTTGACTTGATACTGGTTCTTCGAACTTGAACGCCAATATAAAGGAACGTAAAGCAATAGTTTGACATTCGTAGTCGGAGTAATATAGGATTCCGATAGTGGTGCTCACTGTGTTCTACTGAAAAATTGTAGTTCTTTTTGCGGTGGATTTCTTAAGCCCTGACAGTGCTGAAGTCTGCGGACTAATAATGGTTCTCCCTAATGATGTCCACTCATATTCTTTCATGGGGTGGAAGTCGTGAGAGCAATTAGGTGTATGCGACGTATTGTGCTGCCTTTAGGCTCACTGGAGACTGATTACGGTAAAATATTTATTACAACGCCCAATTTCTTTACCTGGAATGTTTATTCCGTTATAACCAAATAATATTGCCCCAAAAATTCCGGCTGAGAACGCCAAATTATCTCGGAAACCAAGCCTATCAATGAAAATGAAACGAGTATGCTGTCGTATCGTTGTTTCAATATAAAGGGTTAATTTATTTCATATACACACTTATGTGTTTGTTCGTACTTATCAGACATTATTACAATCGAAATTACGCATTGTGATCACAGGTTAAACGTACATTACAGGTAGCGAGACACATGGCCCGGAAGAACTCATCGAAACTACTTTCGGCGATAATAGTGATGGTAGTGCCCTCTGTTACACTGGCTGTAATGGCAGTAAGGACGATGATATTCGACGTGATGATAGTAACTATGGTGGTCATTATCATTGTAAGAATTCCACCACCACTGTCGTTTCTTACGATTTAGTGTACAGCCGTGACCTCAGGAACAGCTTTGTCGATTATCTCTTTTCCAGTATCCAACGTTTTCTTCATTTCGACTTCAGACATTTCTGTTAATCTTATCTCTTCGGTTTCGCCAGTAGATGGGGTCACTGTCTGGTCATCCGTGACTAACGTAGTCATCTCATTCTCTGCGTGTGTATGGTCATGGTCATCATCGTGATTATGGTCATGGCCGTGGCCATGGTCGTGGTCATGGTCATGCCCATGGAAGTGTTCATGGTCGTGATTGTGTATATATGCGCTAACTTCGGCTTGCTGTTCAATCACAGAAGTGGTCGCAGTGCCCCCTTTGACCTCGACGGTTTGGGTGTTCTCAGAACGAATACTCGCCGATGAGATCAAAGGAGCAGTCACACAAATGGTGACAGAAAGGGCGAATAAAATCTTTCCAGAGTTCTGCATATTAGAAGAAGTAACATGATTAAAGTTAAACTTCTAAAAGTCAATAGCATTTAAAATTAAAGAAAAAAATCTGCACAAAAAATAATTCAAAACTACTTCTGTTCTTACCATTGCCAGCATGGTGAACTCGTTTACTCAGCTTATAATTTCAAAATCTGAAATTGTAGTCAGGAATACCGAGATTGACTTTTTAATCGTCCTCAGTCGAAATAATAAAGGAGATATCTAACATGCCGAACCAAGTTTTCTTGAATTTATAT
Source organism: Protaphorura quadriocellata (assembly GCA_034698945.1). Lineage (NCBI taxonomy): Eukaryota > Metazoa > Arthropoda > Collembola > Poduromorpha > Onychiuridae > Protaphorura > Protaphorura quadriocellata. The sequence continues at coordinate 11,024 of JAQGCA010002503.1, read as the reverse complement.
ATAGGATTCAGAAGGAACAAAGACTATAAAAAATAATTCCTGTGAACTGAAATCTTGACACCCGTGGCTTACTGAAGAAGGATTGCGTGGATGAGACCCATAATTTCTGATGCTATTAATAATTGTTAATCTCACGACAGTGATTAATGGTTACAAAAAAATAGTCAACCATATATTTTTTCGTTGCGGCACTAATTATGTAAATAAGTGCGTCATTAGGTTCTTCACAAGAACGTTTACAAACATACACTTCAATAAATTCACAGAAAGTCAGATACTTCAAAATTTCAACCGAAGACGAAGACTATTGACTGCATGATTCGGCACTAATAGTTTCAACTGACTCTTTCCAGAATCATCTAGACACATATTATGAACGAATAAACCCTCAAGGTCACGGCAAGTTTGTTTTCTGTACAGGTAATTAATGTTTCTAGGTGGTTTTGATTGATATTACGATTGAATGAACGGATGAAATCAGAAACAATCATTTAGAAACGTACACTTCTCAAAACTAAACAACATTTTATCCATCGGATTCGGTTTCTTCGTAAAGGTAAAATCTAAAATTCAAAAACAGTAATCAGAAATGCAATAGTGAAAGGAATCAACATTAGATGTTCTCAATTCAGTTTGCATTCAAAATAACTGCCGCCATTACAAATCAACTTTTATTTCAGCGAGAAGTAATTTTAGGTCGGATTTTCTTGTTAAACAAGTTGCTGTTTTATATGACATGTGAATAGGAAAACAGAGAATCCTTCACAGAATGATTGCTAGATACAATTTGTACCGGCTTTCTTCTCTGGCCGTCAAAGGTTTCATTTCCAGCGACGGAGTTTCAACCGTTATTGACTTACCGCAAACCACAACCTGCAATTTCATTTTAAAAACATTGACAATTCGACATTATTATTGCTTTGATTAAAAAGACGGAAATACGATACTTAACTGGATAATTGTAAATTTTTTATCCTAGTGATAGTAAAGTAACAACATTTCAAGTGAAAACTGGATCTATTTAAAATCACAGCCGAAACTTTACAAGTAGCCCTAATAATAGCATGAGCGATTCGTGGGTAGATACCAGCTTGGATTATCTGATACCTGATACATATTTTCTTTTGAATATTCCAGATATTTTCTTTCAGTCTATTTAACTGATGACGCCCTATTGAACAACGAAACAAATTAACATTGCTAGCAGAACCAGCGTATGATCTGTTCTGGTCTATTATAAAAAATACCAAAAATACCCTCGCCTTTAAACTAAATCTTTGCCATAACATAAAGTTCCCTTTGTCGGCTAAATAGGAGTTGGACTACATTGAATATACGCGGAAAAACGAAATAAATAACTGTAAATAGTCAAACGTGCGACGGATTATTAAATGGATTTATATTATTTCTAAAAAAGTCGGGCGCATAAAAAATGCCTTTTCAGTCGAAAATTTCTTAATATTTGAAATATCAATTCCTGGACCTATTTCAGTTTTCATAGGAAATGCTCATGGAACCTTGATATTTAAACCACACCATAAATACTCACCACAAATTCGTTATTACGACTCGTAAGAATATCGAAATCTTTTGGTCCTTGAAACTCCATGCTTTTGGCAGGGGTCAAATCACTGACAAGGAGGTCCCAAATAAGGACCTTCGTTTTGAGGAGGACATAAAATACTGACGATCGCCTCTTACTCCACCTGACTTTGAGTGGTACTTCTCCACAGTGAATACTCAGGACTGCCCTTTTCAGATTCATTTCAAACAGTCGGCAATTTTCATCTCCGCAGGCACCCTTATGAAAAAATGTCAAATTAATTTATTTTCACTTGGTCTCTGACCCTGTGCCTTATAATTAACGATAGTTCAAACCCCATCCCCCAATTGGGGTTTGAAATCAACTTTACGCCTGCGTTCCACAAACGAGAGTGCTATACAGAAAACAATATTCCAGCAAAACCGGCTCTCTTTTGAAGGACGCCATGGCCAGCCCAAAGTTTTAATCAAAGTTTCGAAAAATCGCCATAAGAACATGGGTCGCATGATTTTTTTTTGACAAGACTGACACCACCCTCTCTTTACATAATGAATGTCTCATATTTTTCGCAACGGGAACGAACGACCCGTTGCACATAGGCACAGTCCACAAGGATTCTAACGAGCTACTGACTTGAACATTCAGAACACATTTTAAAGACTTTCTTAGATGACTGTTTGGATCCATAACAAGTTATAAGTCTGAAAACTTTGAATAAGAAAATAAGAAAACTGTCATTTATCTGTGGTGTGCTGTTTTCAAAACTGAAAATGCTACATATCATCATACCACGAATCACGATCACAAAAAATCGCATAGGTTTATACAGGTATAGGTTTTCTCACCAGCAGTGATTATCCTTACCAAAATTAAATTTCTTTCCATATTTAAATCCACAGAAAAAATTGGCATCAATTCATGACCAGTATCATCTGCGTAATACTTTTCATATGAAACTTTAGTTTCTTCATCTGCGACAATTCCTTTCCCAATATAGCCAAAGTCAGTCCCAATGAGAAAATGGAAAGCATTATGGTCCCACATTTTGAGGAATTTAAAATCAATCACAGCCGGTAGGAATGATCCACTCAAGTCCACCACTTGTCGTATCTGAATTCTAAGAGTTGCCCATTGAGAAGCCACATAACCCATCTCCGATTTTGTGTCAATACTCTTTTCGTGTGAGCAGCTCCAAAAAACCAGGATTTTGTTCCGGTCCAACGAAAATACCTAAGGAATCCAGATTCCAATTAAAAAAAATTTGCTATACGTTCTGACCATAATCTAACAAGAAAACCACTTTTCAATGTACTGAATAGTTGTCTCATTGTAAGACATATTCCATTAGTACCCTAGCTCGCCTATGCGTCTCCGGGATGATTTGGACCCCTATGATCGAAGTTGTATGCTTTCGAAAATCTTGAAGCAAACCACCTAGAATATCATGAACAAACGTTATTAAATATTAAACTAAATCACATAAAATGCCATTAATTGACCTCTGACAAGGGCATCGAAAGTTCCAGAAGAAATAACAAATTTGAAAGTTGAGTAAACAACCTGTGCAAATGCTGGGCGTTCTGATGATTTGATCTTCTCGGTTTCTCGAATGGTACTGCGGGGATTCTTTCAAATCCCAAATATTCAATGACCCGTCTTTATTTCCCGTGATGACCAAGGAACACATTTTACTCATTTCTAGCACCATAACTTGCCCCCAAACACGAAGGAAATACATAGGCAAACTTGGCTCTTGCAGTGACCATACGGTAACAACATTCTTTCCTCCAACATACCTTAATAAGAACCGGGTAATTGTTAATAGAATCTGAGCCTACCACGAATAATGTCAAATTAGTTTAGGCGTCTGAATTACAGCACAAGTGTCACAGGCAATAAGAAAAATCAATAAAATGTTACGGGAGTACTTTTTAACCCATATTACTTAGGCAGGAGAAATTACGGAAATATGCCTCATGCCCCAACCTTATGTTTCCCCCGAGGGTTCAACAATAAGTCCTGAGTTCCAAATTCATTGCTCCCACACAAATTGTGACCGAAAAAAAAATCGGTGCTTACAAATACGAGGAGAATTTCCGGGTTTGTATAAATTTCTGGAAATTCCTGATGAGATACAGAATTATCTGATCAGAGCTCTGGAGTTACAAAGCACGCGGAAACTTTTCTTATTTGAAATTGTACGGAGATTAGATATTACTGGCCTAACCAATTTTGTCAGTGACACGTGTAATTTCGGATTTCGTAAGAATTCCTGACATACTTTTCGTAATCACAGTGACCATTAGTACAAGCAATCATGTCTTTGTCACAACAAACGGTTCGCATTTCTAGATCCCTTAGCACAACTAATTTCCGGTCCAGAGTGACGGCGGAGTGCTGTGGCTTCTGGGCTTGTACCTTGGACTCTAAAATAGCCATTATAAGATGACTGGATCGCTTAACAAAATTAGTCAATTTCTCTTGTTCTTTCACAAAATTGATATTATTGAAGTTCCGGTTGTCCTTGACACGTCCTATCTGGCCATCCCCGGTTGGCTGATTTGGGAATCGTGTATCTTCTCCAACACCCTGATTTCTCTGGAATTAAGAACTAATACTGTAAATTCAGAGAATTTGGAGAATTATTTTAAAATTTGTTACGGACATTACGAATTGATTGTTCAAGCGTTAATGCATTGTTAGAGTCAGCCCATCTCGGTGGCATTTGTGTCCATCTCACATTTCTTTCTCCCAATGATTCCGTTTGAGTTCCTTCTTCTTCACGATCTTCATTAGTTTGTGTACTCGCCTGTGTGGGATTTTATTAGGAGTAATTATCAGTTCATTTTTGATAATGTCAAAAAGCCGTTTTTACTGTATTACCAGTAATAAATGAAAACTACTATTGGTTTGTTTAATGAACAGTTCAATTAAATTGTGATCGTAGTTTTTTTGAAATGGAATGCGATTCAAATCTTAGCTTAGTATTGACATTTGTTCTTACTTGAGTTGATTGCGAAGCCGTGGCCGCAGACATATACCTGTCATAATCATAAGCTTGCATCACAAAAATCCTCGTTTCGACCATATCCAACTTTAGCATCTTTTGCAAAATCTGTGCACGCTTTTCCTTCTTTTCCTAAAAATTCCAAAAGAAAACAAGAAATAGTCTGTAAAATCTAAAATACTATAAAATAGTATAGAATTTCTTATTCTATTCGCATTCTTTCAGATTCTTCGCATTGAAATTCTTCCAAAATTATTTTTAGTCTTCATTGGTCATTCGAGAATTTCGTTTTAAGATGGTAATAGCTTCCAATAGTACTTCATGCGTTATAGCTTACGGTCTTAAATAGGAATGCAGGCAACAGGAGTATGAGTTTTCAATTTTACTATACAGGGCCAATTTGAAACCAGGTAGAAGACATGGGTATATTTTTTGAAGATAATCTTTAAAGTGAAACGTGCTATGACCTGAACAACGTAACAAGGAAACTTTTGGCAATTTCTAGTCAAATGTCCATATGAATTGTGATTCACAATATAATCTCTTACTTCAAATTGTTTTACTCTAATTTCTTCTTGTTCTTGCTCTTCCTGTGCGCTTTTAAAGTCAAATATGACTCTTTTTAATTTTCGGACAAGTGCAACAGTTTGAACTTCTCTGACTATGCCAGGGAAGAGCGGAGAGTCCTGGATTTCTTGGGCCGTTACAGGAGTAAAAGGTCGGCCTAGTGCCATATCTTCCGCGTTATCCGAAGATATGTTCGTCACCAATTCCTCAACTTCTTCATTTTCGATTTCCGAATCATACACTGCTAATCTATTCTTCAGGAATTGGTCCGCGTCGAAATGTCTTCTTCCTAAGGCTGATTTCCTTTCAGGTCTTTCATAAACTACGGGCGTGTTATTATTGTTGTAATTAACAGTCGTTGTTGGGAAAAATGGTTTAGATTTGAATCGGTCTCTTGGAATTACTCTTGGAGGAGGAATGATTTCACTTTTGACTTCAGGTTCGATCGGGTCAATAATTTGTTTCCTGCCAAAACTACTCCCTCGTCTTATGACTTGGACATTCTTTAGGTCTCGGCCAGGAAATTCGTGCTGAGTATCTTCGTCTCCATCTCCACTACTATTCGTGTCCGTAGTTAGTGACATTTGTTGGATTTCTGAAACTGCTAGGTCAATTGGTTGTAATTCTTGAGTGCGGCTCTTTGTCGTACTCCTTTTCAGTTGCATTTCTTCCAATTTAATTTGTTCATCCGTTTTTGTATCAAGCTTAACATTGACTTTGGCTTCAGATGTATTAATGTTTCCAGTAGCGAGGAGTGGCCTCGGGGCAAATGCCCGACTAGTTCGACGCATTTTAACCAAAACGAGGATATGCACTCGGAAAATTAAGAGCTCTTTCGCCAATTAACTTTCTGTGAGCAGTTAGTCGTAATTAGAAAGAAAACCAGATTTTAAATATCAGTCTGTTTTAGGCCCCACGCTCGACGTGAAAGAAGGTTCACACGTCACACTACTTTCAATATCACAAAAATTAAGCTTATTTTTTCCGAGGTTTTACCAACCGTCAAACAGTAAATATTTTTATGTATTAGCATGGCGACAAACGTAGAAAGGTGTCAAAATTATTTCACAGAAGAGTGGATTTTGAATAATAACGGATTTTTATAATGTCACAAATTATAATGTTCAGAATTAAATTTTGACTAGGTGTACATATGCCGAACATATATACATACAGAGGTTACCTGTGCAAACTGAATTGGACTTGCACAGCTGTACTCTTTAGGTAGGATCAATTTCTGGTTGCTAAGTATCAAAAACCAATACAAGTAACATGAGTGACTACTTTCTCGTTTCTATTGCGGCTTGATCTTTATGATATTTCGAGAACATTCAATTTTAGCCAACTTAATACAATGGGTATTTTTATATAGTTTCTAATTTTCTATATTTTGAGATAAGCACTTTAATATGTGAAATGAAAGCTAACCCGCCGCGTCGCGTCGTATCATACAGAGGCTACACTTCCGTTTTACCTTATCTTACAAGTATGTTGAGGGTTTGATTCCTTCAGACTCAAAATGTATGAAGATTGCTATAAAGAGGTCTTTTCCATTGAACTATTTCCCTATTACCAGAGGTACATTACTAGAGGCATAGAAAAAAAAACAATACGTACGAGAAATACTTCTTGGCGATTTTATATGACCACATACGTTCACGAAAAAGAGCCGGATTGTTTGATTTTACTTTTGACGTGGGAATAAAAATTTGTGTTAGTCAGTCTATGATTTCTAATTAATGTGAACAAATACAAGAGCGATAATAAAGTTTAGCTCGGTATATAATATGTTGGGTTTATCTTAGCAGGTGTTGTGTTACCTTCAATAAATATTCGATTTAATATATTTATTCGGATATTAATTATTTCCGACTATCCCTACCTTGACTGTAACATAAATTCTTGTTACTACGACAAAAATAAAACCAAACGATTCGGTTTTTGTGAACGCCCTATGCCCTACGACGTATTAGTAAAATGATCTGGATTGTGGATGATGAAATATTTTAAGCCGAAATCCCTGCTTTTCTAATTTTCATTTCAAATTATTTAATTAATAGTGTAGCTACACTAATTGAGGGTAATTAGAAATTGGACCTATTTGACAAAACTAGCATGAGAACTGAGAACAATCGTGTTCGGAAAATATTTTCCTTTAAACCCAACTAAAATGAAAATGAAATTGACACAGTTATATTTTCAAGGATGATTCAACGGAAATTTGGTTACTGTACTGAACTGTTTGGGAAATGGTCCATAATGACTTAAAGTTAGAATTCTCTCACAAATGAATTACAAAATTTTCAAAAATCAAAACCGAATTCAAAAGAATTCGTCGAGAACGGAAATAGAAATGGTGTGGTTTGGGGAAAGTGAGATATACAGAATTTCATCAGTGAGAGCGGGAAAGATCAGAATCGTTTTTGAATTGTCAATTTCGACGAGTGTTTCTTGAATTTGTCATCAACATCAAAAATACAAAAATAGTAGTGAATCGTGAATGTGCCAGTTTTAATAGTAATTAGTAATTAATCAGTGATTTTTGTGAAATCAAAATCATGGAAGGAGCCGGGAGTAAGGACAGTGAAAAGAAATCTGTCTGCGACATAATTCCATTCGTGGACTTTGCAAACTTGCTCGAGAAAATATCTAATGTGACTGGAAAAGATCGAATTGCAAAACTATCCCGATATTTCACACATTATCGTCAAAAATACGCAGAACTTCATGGGACTATGAATGCTGAAGTGGTAAATAATGTAAGTCATTCAAATATCCGTACTTTATAGTTTATTGTCGAGATCGTATCGTCTATTCAAAAATATTTTAAAAATAAGCACAGACAAACTTTTTTTTTTGAAGAAAGCGTAGGATTTATCAAGTTTTAATTTAGTGGTGGCGGAGCGGTGTAAAATTAGTAGGCTTGATTATTTTGGGTGTGTGTTTGGTCAACCGTGGGGGATGGACATGAAGTTTGCAACTTTTTCCTACTATAGTGGTAGTATCCCAATTCCCAATGCATGGAAAGCCAACCCATTGTCTCAAAAAAATACACGTAAATATTTAGCCATGTCTTGCGGACGAATGTCAATTAATGGGTGCATTTGTTTATTCAAGTTACGATTTTCTTGCAGGGCGACAGCATATTCTCTTTGGTTCGACTTTTATTACCATCATACGACAGAACACGAGCTGCTTACAACATCAAAGCCACAGTTCTTGCAAGAATGTATGGGAAAATCCTGGGATTGAGTCCACAATCGACGGATGGAAATAAATTGATTGGATTCAAAGACCCAGGGAAGGCTGGGAGTGCGGCAGGGGACTTGGCCACAATCGTATACACTGTACTGGAAAAACGATTCTCGTTTGTTGCTAGGACTGGCCCTAAATTGAGCGAACTTCATAAAGTATTGGATCAGCTTGCCAGAACGAAAGGGACGGACGCTGATCCTGTGACTCAAGAAACTCAAATCAAAATTCTTCAAAACTTCTTTCGAAGACTCAGTCCTGTTGAAGGGAAGTGGTTAACAAGGATTATTCTAAAAGTTGTTAAAATGGACATGTCACACACTCAAATTCTGAAGTTAGTACACCCATGTGCTAAAGATTTGTTGAAAACGATGAGTCTTGAACAGGTAAAAAAAATAATTTATATACGTGAAACCTGTTCCAGGCCACAGGGGGTGCGAACGACAAAAATATGGTCTTTTGTTACAGGATGGTCACAGGGACAGGTTTCATTGTACTTATACAACATATGTCGGAGTAGTTCGTAATACCTTGTCTTTATCAAATTAGATTTGTATCAAACTGAACGATCCTGCCACCGTTATCTCGGAAACAGAAGGCAGCATTGTCCTGTTCAATTATTTTCGTCCAATGCTCTGCCTCCGCTTGAACAGCTTGGATGATGAGATTCCAAATTCTCAATCCAAATCACCTGGACAAAACAAATCATCTCCACGAAAGAAAGACCAAATCGTATTACCAGCCCCTCCATTTATCGTCGAGACGAAATGGGACGGAGAACGTTTCCAAATTCATTACGAATTTAATGCATCAACAGGAATACATACCTTCAAATATTTCTCCCGACAAGGTTTTGATTTTACTACGAATTTTGAGGCAACATTATCTGAACGCTTGAAGGAACAGATTGTCAAAGACCCACCAGTAGAATCCTTCATTTTAGACGGAGAAATGATGGCTTGGCAGAAAGATAAGAAAATTTTTACACAAAAAGGAGGAAGTATTGATGTGAAACGAATGGTTCCTGAGAATGTGAATCACTGTCCCGTATTTGTGGCTTTTGACATTGTATATTACAATGGAGAAGATTTGGTTGGAAAGCCACTAATAGAGAGAATGAAAATTATGACACAGGTTTTGATTCCGAAAGATTCTGTTTGTCAGTTGAGTGAACAGACGATAGTTCATTCCAAATCGGCTGTTGAGGATGCTCTGAATGATGCCATTGATAAATTGGAAGAAGGATTGGTGGTTAAAAGTTTGGATTCGGTTTATCAACCCGGAGAGAGACCTCCTACGTGGTTAAAAATCAAGCCCGAGGTAAAATAACTCATATCATTTCGACTTAAATTGATATTATAATTTTAAAGTTTGATCCTTGTTTTATATTTATTGTAGTATATTGAAGGAAGTAGTGTGTCAGACATGGATCTACTTATTCTCGGAGCTTATTACACCGATTCGGTTCGAAGAGGGGGAAAATTAACACACTTGCTAGCAGGACTGGTTCAAAATAATGTAAGTAAATATCATCATTGGACCCCACAGAAAGGAAAGTTCAATAAACATTAATTAATTTAAAGAATTAAGAATAAGAATTACCTCATTAATTGGCGCTCATCGCAAGGCGTATTAAAAAACTGGGATATTTTTCAATATGGATTATTGATTGCCATATCATTTTTATTTGGCCCATTGGGCCCCAGGGCCTAGTGGTAGACAACAATTATTGAAGTTTTTTTAAAACCGTGATCTACTCGGTATCCCCCTAAACGCGCGGCAAGGCAAGTTTTACCATTATGTTACAATGAACATTACATTATTATTATGACCATGAACATTTATTTTGACTCAGGAATTTTACCCTTTGGTAAAGCTCGGGTCTGGCAGTCTACGTAAGCCTGAAATGGAAGCACTCGTTTCTGCTCTTCAACCATATCTTGTGAAGTCAGAAATACCAGGAGTCAAATTCGGAGGGCGAAACCGACCAGACTTATTCATTGATCCCAAGAAATCCATTGTTGTCCAAGTGAAAGCGACAGAGATAATCTACAGTAAAGAGTATGAACTAAATTACACTCTACGATTTGCAAGGATAACACAAGTTCGAAGGGATAAGAATTGGGACGATGTGAGCACAAAAGTCACTCATAATCTAAGAAATTATCGGTAAAATGTATAATGTGGTATTTGAACTTATTAATTTCAGACAATGTCCGTTAAAGATTTCCACCAATTACGAGTCAGCTGTGAGGGGAAATTGGCGAAAAGAACAGACGGTCTTGGCCGATTCTACGATAAAAAGAAAAACAAGTCCTCCGACGATAAACGCTTATCTGACTTCGACCCTGAAGAACCCGGACCCTCGACAGCTGGGAAAGGAAAAATTTCACCAAAGAAACCAGGAAGTCCGTACAAAATTAGAATTGCGTTGTCTGGAGGACCACTGAAAAAATCATCTACGGCCAAATCGGATGTATTCAATAGTAAAGTTTTTAATGTTGTGGGCAGTCCTCTTTGGAAAGAAAATGTGGAGCATAAACTTCGAACTCATGGTGCTGAAATCGTGCAGAATCCAACAAATGATATGCTTTGCGTGATTGCTGAAAAATTCTCGTCACGACGAGTTCAAATTGTAATCACAGATGGGCGATA
>JAQGCA010002502.1:0-13764 GCA_034698945.1 Protaphorura quadriocellata | reverse complement strand
TATTTATTTGGACGTTTATTCCAAATCAGAGAACTGTAAAAGGATCTTTGTCAATACAGAGCCTAAATTCATAAATAATACTTGAAATTTCAAGAAGATTTCATTCTCAAAAGAAATCCGGAGTGTTTTGAAGTATAAAAAAATAGAAATGTTAAAAAACAGTCAACTTAAAAAAAACACAAAAGGTTTCTGAACCAGTTTATCGTACATCATAAATTTTAAGGCCATAGTACAATATTTTCATTAATGATCCATTATAGTCTTCGGTTTGAATTCACACTTCGTCAAATTTTTGTCGCTAAATTACTGGGAAACTAAATGACTCCTATTTTCTAGGTAAGTTACACTACCAACGACCCAGAAAAATTAAACCAACATAATTTGGGTCAGAGAAAACAGATGGCGCACTATGTTCATCCCCCTCTGTGTATTTGGGGATTAATATCATATAAGGTATTACAAACTGGGACTCCGTACGACCATAATCTATTTTTTTCTCGACTTATTATAAAACAGCATGCATCCGCAGTTTATTGTCCTATAAGATTGTGAATTAGAATCTCCAGAAATAGATAGGAAATAAGTATGACCCATAATACGTGCTTGCTTATAAATGTACCTTATTTGTTAGACGTGCACATTTCCACCCGCTGCGCTCAGCTGGTGGAAAGGAAATCCTTCAACGATTTTGATATTTGCTTGAGTGCGTTTTAACAATTTGCTTGCACATGCAAGGGTGACCTCAGAGACGTCTTAATGCCTGTTAAGCTGGGAGTCGACATGAACTTCTTTCAACCACGTTATCAAAGCTACACACGGCTCTGCACTAAAAGACCCAGAATTACCTCATTTTGGAAATTTTTGGGATGCGATCAGGTATTCTATCCTTGACTGGAGTCAGCACCACCCAGCGTGGGATGTAATCCTGCTCATGGGTTTATTAAATTCTTGAATGCAGTCATGAAAATAATAGAATGATATGCATCATGTACCCATTTCTCATTCTGAAATATTGGCTTAGTATGAAAAAACAACATTTTATTCCATCAAAAATTTGATTAGAGTGAAACCTGAAGTCACTATGTTCATATTAGCGTATATTGAATCAATTGTGCATTTTACATATCTGAATTTTAACTACAAACACAAATAACAGGTAGAGATGCTAAATTTTCAATTTTGGTACCAATTGGATTTTTCCTTTCGTAGGTTACGAGCTACGAATACATTAGTTTAGTACGTTGAATTGTGTTTGGCAATCACCCGACCCTCGTTAGCTGAATCTGAATCTGAACAAGCCACATTTGCAATACAAATGGGACATGCATTTTGTAGATTTTCGCATTGAATTTCCTGAATTATGATCAGCATCTTACACTTCAAGTCATCCGCGGAGTGTTTGATAAGTACGTGATAATCTACAGAATTTTATTATCGAATACGCCATGAAATGTTAATAAATCTCAACGGAAACCAAACCGTGTGGATTTTGACGAATGAATGCTCAGCTGGTGGAAATCTTTCAACAATTCTGGCATTCGCTCTAGTGCACTTGCACTTCAGAAATGCATTCAAGGGTGAACTCATCATACGTAATCCTGGTGTAGTTTAAGCTGAAATCTTTTCTTCGACCTCGTTACCAATGATTTGTGAGGACATTTTATCTACTTTTACTTACATCGCTGGAACTCTACTGTAATCCCAATCGTGGTCGTGAGTATATTAAATTCTGAATTCCAGTGAAGGAAGGAAATAAAATGATATGTCTGTTATGAATATAATATTATATATTTAAAACGTACAGCGTGGGTCGTAACCTTGCCCCCCCCCCTTCTCGCCAGAACAATTTAGGGGCAGTGGGACACAAAGTAAAATACCTTTTGTTCAACTTTTAAAATTTTGTTGGACCGGTTCGGAGGAAGTTGATTTTTTGCTGCCAAGCCATTTTGGTGAAAAGAGCCCAATTCTTTCCTCGAAATGCCTTACCAATGAAAAATCGACTTTCTCCAAACCGGTCGAACAAAACCTTAAAAATTGCATAGAAATGTCACAAGAAAAGTGGCATCGACAGATTTTTTGAAAAAAATAATTTCGGGATTGTTCATATAAAAAAACGCCGACTTTTTGGGATCTATTCATGCCGTTTTTTACTTAAACGCTCGTCAGCGCCCCTATGTTTATCGGATTTTCAAGCGGAATAGCATTCCACATAAGAATGTCTCCAAAATGCACATTTCATTTGTTGTCCCACTCGTCAAGATTCTTCTGGCGAGTTGGGCAATAGTTACGAGCCACCCCGTACATTTAAAAAAATTCATTCCGCCGGAATTATATGAAAGTAGTAAAAATGTAGATTTCACGAATAATTCGAGTGTTATTAAACTTTGAACAGTCCAACAAATTTTTAGGTAGTAATGTCAATGCTATTGACTTTACTGTGGAGATTCTCCCAATCTTAATTAGATTTTTCTACTTTCTCATGTGTAAGTTGGAGGTGCTGTATGGTGACTCCTGATAAGAGCTTTATTGAGAGATATTCCTAATCCCTTAGATTCCTCACCTTTGTTCGAATCCAGATTAAAATCCTACGACGCACTTCTCTCAACTTGGTTTATTTGTCATATACCGCTTGATTAGACAGATTCGGAGAATTTTTGTATGACGCCACGATAGAAGGAAGTGGAATAAAATTAATTCGACACTTTGTGAAGATACAGGGTAGTCCATAATTTGCGACGTAACTTCCCTCCATGCTGTTGGTAGTATATTTTAAACCACACATTTGGGTGTCCTTTTTATTCTTAAAGTTAGATTTGAGTTTAATCCCTACGAGCTGAAAGGCCTTTTGAAGAAGATATTCACTATTTTTGAATCAGAAAATGCTGAGGATGGCTGATAACATTTTAAGAAAGTCCTTGTCGTTCAAATTGCATTTTTGCAAACCTAATGAATTCTTTGCGTCGTGTGAATATTAGCATAAAATTAATTTACATACTTCCTTGAGGGAAAGCCAGAAAAACGTAGCTTTGACCCGTTTATTCAAAACATTTATACATGTATTGAAGCACTATACCAATACGTGAATGTTCTTTGAACCCAAGCTTACCACCCATACCTTGATGCAATTTGTAAATGACTATGAGACCAGAGCAGAGCAGAGCCAAGACAGCATAGTAGAAAGTATTTCCGGTCTACTACTTGTTGGACCGGGGTTCGATTCCCCATACCTGGTATACCTCAGCCCGTCCTTTCCTTTATAATACGAGACTTTTACCTCGCATTCTCATGGGTGTTTCATCCCTTTCGGCTTCAAAAATCAGTAAAATGCCCTAATGGGGTAGGAAAGTCGGGTACCACGAGGATCCCTAACAGACATTGGGTGTAGTGTGTTGATAGTGCGGTAATGCGTTCGTCAAAATGAGGTGAATTCTGTGCCTGCCTAGTAGGGTTGGGACATTCTCTCTTAGAAGTAGATGATAAGCCATAATTTGACTAAGAATGTGTGATTTCTGATATCTAAATTGTGGCATCGCACAAATGAGAGCTGATATCAAGTTCTAAGTGTAATCCCCAGTGTTAAGTAACGAAGGTATTGCAAAGTTGGTCTTGCATGGCTTCATTTCTTTCAACCAGTCGGTGATTGCATTTTTTTCTTCTGATTTTGTCTTTGAACTCAGAATGGTGGTCCCATTTTGGCAATGTGTTTTGTATTTGAATTTGGTGATAGGCAGAATATGTCATGAAGAAGTAATTTCCAATCCGAATGATTGAGGAGGTTTTAGGTGGGGATGCCTTGTAAACCAAGAAACTGCCAACAAAATGACAGTCGAAGTGGAATAATGCGTGAGAATAGATAACACGAGGGCCGTTCAATAATTTTTGTCGTTCGACTATAAGGACTTATTTCTGTAACGTCCGGGTATTTTATTATCATTCAAAATGCGATTAGAAAGTTCTGCCCCGAGTTTGAAGCAATTTGGTCCAAAACTCTTCCTCCCAGCGCGAGTATTCCGAAGGCTGTCAAAATACGATTTTTCTACAACTTTCACTTCGTGATCACTGCTGAAGTGAGTTCGCTTGAAGCCAGTTTTTCGGGTTTCGAAGCAGAAAATAGTCACCAGGGGATTGGTCTAGGCTGTAGCTTGGGTTAAACATCTATTGGAACCCGTATTCCAAATTGGCGGACCACAAAACCCTGGAAGTGTGACTTGGCTTATTTTCGTGGCAAATGCACATTTTCTTTGTGCCACGCCGTACTCTCTCCTTAAATATTCCCTGCTTCAAAATTTATAAGGTGTTGGTATGTGATACGGCGGTAATTGAGCTGCGTTGGCATGCATTCTGGGAGAATATCACCTTCACAGAACCGGAGAACTGTATAGCCATGACTTTCCCTTTTCACTTTCCCCGGGGCGGCAGAACAGGATGCTTCCATTGCTTGGATGCTATTTTTGTTATTGGGTCAAGAAAATAAGACCAGGTATCGTCTCTAGTCACCAAAGTAGAAAAAAGGTCAGCTTCGTCCTCAATAGAGCCTGAGTTCTCTTGGCAGAATACCTTCATTTTCTTCTCTGAAAGAGTAAAAATTCTTGGAACACAACGCGCACCTATTTTTCTCAATCCCAAATTTTCTTTTAGGATGGTGCTAACGCGACCAATTGAATTCCATAAATCCTTGGTTAAATTTTGAGCCCATATTCGTCTCTCGGACCTAACGATTTGTATTATCTTTACCACATTTTGTTCGTCCGTAAATGAAAGTGGACGCCTAGGCCGATTGTCATCTTCGATTGATCACCTCTCCCTCTTAAAGTCGAGTCTCGACCTCGGAATTGTGTGAAACGATTGTACATCGGTACCACTATACTTGGCTAATTTGTTAATAGTGAATGTCACTTTCGCTGTAATTTTCTGAGGTCAAAAACTTTATGATGACGGGGTACTCAACTTTCATCGAATTCATGGCACACTCCTGAATGAAATGTTCAAATCGTTCTGGGAGAAAGAGTTTTTGGCCGAATTGCTTCAAACTTGGAGCAGAACTTTATAATCGCATTTGTGAATGATAAAAAAGTACGGCGACGTTACAAAAATAAGTCCTAATAGTCGAACAACAAAAATTATTGAACGGCCCTCGTAAGAACCACGTTGTTGGCACCCGTCCTTTTATCCCTGTCCTAGAATCCTGGAACTCCATTGGAAACCGTGAGCGTTTTGTTAATTCCAACTCCCGTTTTCGCCCGGAAACCTACCAAACCACTATTCATTCAAAGAAGACTTTGTATATGTAGGGTGGTGCAAACCCATGTGAACTTCCACCGATGGTTGTCGGACTGGAGTATGTGCGATGCAGTATTAAGCATGGTTTAGATGTAAGAAACTAACAAGTAAATCTATTACGATGATTAAAGCCAATCGACTCAAAAACCATCCACAAAGGTCAAACCAAGTGTCCTGACCTCCAGAATAAAGGATTTGTTGGCAGATAAAATTTTTCAAATTTTCAATTCTTTTCGAAAAAAAATCCCAATTTTGGCATGGGACATGTAAATTTTTGTTGCGTCGTTGTGATTTAATTGAAACTAAAAAAGTGGGCCATAGAAATGTCAGTTACACATGAGAATGAAGCAACATAAAATATTTCAAAACTTCAATTTTTGGAAAATGATATAGGAGGGACCACGTCTTCATTAAAATTTGCATGTTATGCCCCATGCCAAAATTGAGATTTTTTTTCGAAAAAATTCAAGAAAAATTTTATCTGCCAACAAATCCTTTATTCTGGAGGTTAGGACATCTGCTCTGACCTTTCTAAATGGTTTTTGAGTCGATTGGCTCTTATCATCGGAATAGGTTTACTTGTAAGAAATACAGACTAAGGTTAATTTTCGGTAACAACTGGACTAATTATACTAATTTTGGACAAATGCGTCGATGTTATCTATTTTGTCGAATTTCTTTGCAAATTTTTAGATAAATGCTTTAAGATTGTGGATTTTTCACTGTATAACGTTTCTCTTAGAAATTGATATCTAAAATAGACACTGCACAGAGCGTAGGGCAAATATTATTTATTTGGATTTGGCTAGGTTTTAGATATGTTGTAGCCCTTGACCTCCTGAAATTTTGTTGTGAAGGTTCTACGCCCAAAAGTCTAACGGTTTGGGCGCCAGGGATATATTTGCCAAATGCACTTTGTGATGTCATGAATGCGTCACGGATTCCTATGACCCACCTTCTAGTGGTCTAACGGTTAGACTTTTCGGAGTAGAACCTTCAGCAAAGTTGTTCAGTATGTCCATGGCTACAGCATATCGGAAATGCAACCGAATGCAACTGCTGACTTTTTCTTTTCACCAAAGTGCTCGTCGGTGCCTCTGCACATATCTCAAGGATTGAAGTGGTGGCTATAACTTTTAATGGACCACCCTGTACTTGAACACCCCGATTAAATCCGCAAGACGTGATGTGATGTAAAGTGACGTTGGCTAAGAAGAATCGTGTCAAAATTTTCTGAACAAAATTGAGCTGAAACAAAATCGATTCAGGTCACACGCTTACGTTTACACTAATGCATTTACGCGTCCTTTATATTGTGACAAAGCAAGGGTAAGGCAACTCCAGAAAAAGTGAACACGTGGAGTGGTTAACTTAATAAACGCTTGCTTCCATGCACATAATGATTTCCCATTGAATAATTAAGTTTTTGACTTTATTTACTTTGACGAAAAACGGTTAGCACCAATAATTACTTACGACAAGGACATATTTCTCCGTTTCGAGTACAATTAATGACTTTTGACAGTTGTATGGTAATTTGGTACCAATTATGGAAATTACTATCGGGAGCTGGACACCAGGTACACGAAAATTTGGTTCCGTTGAATTGGT
This sequence comes from Protaphorura quadriocellata, assembly GCA_034698945.1. Lineage (NCBI taxonomy): Eukaryota > Metazoa > Arthropoda > Collembola > Poduromorpha > Onychiuridae > Protaphorura > Protaphorura quadriocellata. The sequence goes on along the minus strand of JAQGCA010002502.1, from coordinate 6,873 downwards.
AAGGTACACGCGTACGTAATTCAATTAATTCTATCACTCTAATTGTAAGTACATTCTTTAATCATAAATATATAGTTGTGTCTAATATAATTATATATTGACTAAATAATTAATATATCGGGACTTGTTTTCTTGGAAGTGTTTTATATCAATTAATTTCACTATTTCCTTGGAAAGTATTCACAATTATCCACGCTCCTACAGTACAGTACAGCCTTCATTTAATTCACGCTTAGTTTCATAATCTCCGCTCCAACGTAGGTACATATGACGATAACGAAGATAGAAAATTTAATTCATCAATTAATAAAAATTAATAGATTTAAGTTCCAATAAACTCATTCTTGATCTTCAAGCACAATAATCACTCTCGTTCATTATATTCTAATTTTTTTCATTATTCTTAACAATTCATTCCTATATAATTTTCAAATGTGGTTAAATTACACAAGTTATGGTCCAACAATTGAGTGCCACTCAATTTAATACAATGACAAACACCAAAAATAATAAATTCCAAAAGTTTTAAACGTTCCATAGTAAATATTTGGCAAATATACATCTAGTAAATGACCTGGTTCGATTAAACGCCGGGTCACGAGCTAGGTATTTCCATAACAGCGGGTATTTCGATCACCCCAGTGCTCAAATAAACGCCGGCTCGCCTAGTGTCGTTCTTAAATAAACGTCCGGGCGTTTATTCGGTCATTTACGGTACCGAAATCGTAATACTATAGTAAATGTAGCGTTTTTCAAGAAATATTACAAACGATACTGCGCACACATCACCAATTAAATGTACGGATATATCTCTGTATTCGTTTACTTTTATCGTGTCTGTTCTGAAATATATCCTTGTTGGCATGCTCAATGATTGTTTTACATTCTGTTCACACATCTACAGGATTTCACTAACGAGGGATGTACTAGAGGTATAACTCGACGATTTGGCCACACAAATTCATATCGGTTGCTTGAGTGGCCAAACTCAAGGTGACGAAGTATTTTTGTGCCATAGTTGACACACACAAAAATAACAAAGCTTTTTGGAAAATGCGTCCAAAGAGGGGACTCTTTGTTCTCAAAATCTTGGCTTGGTAAATCTCTATCCGAAAATTCCTTGAAAAGTAAGTAGTTAACTCTATTTTTCAAAAAAACGGTTATAATATACAAAATAATAAATTGGAAGATTAAAAAATTCATTGCTATGCATAATTTCCTTATACACAGTTTCGTCCATAATTATTAATTGTTCCAGACCGTCCAAAATCCCCCGGTTTACCATCTGACTTAGTTTGTAATAATTTGGATAAAATTCGAAGCGTAGCATTCCTGGTCCAATTTAAGATTTTGAATATTTAATTTTAAGTTGACTAGACAGTCGTTGAGACCATTGTATTACAATGTGGGATCCATTTTGGTGAATGAATTTTAAATAATTGTTGAAATTGAAGACGAAATTGTCGACTCATGAAACAATAAAGAACAAAATTGACTGCAGAATTGAAGAGTGCCAAAATGTCCCAAAGTTCAGCCCAAGTGCTGTAACAATACCGAAAGAATTCTTGTCCATAGAATCCTGACAAAAATGCCATAATACCCTGTGGGAACTCCGTTAGTAGAAATAAAAACAAAACAGCCACGAGCATCTTACTCGTTTTGTCACTTCGTTTGCAGCCCTTTGATTTCTGAGAATGTTTTCGTAGGAGATTAGGGAAAGATCGAAATCCAACTTTCCCTGGTCGTGTTTCACCTGATGGCATATTTGATGGTTGGTCATCAACAATTAATTCACCATGATGGGCATTTCCATTTCCATTGCAATTTTCTTTAGAATTGATCATAGCGGATTCAGGTTCTTTCCCAATTATGATGAGGGGTTGGGTCCCTGGTTCATGTGTGGTTGGAACGTTTGGGACAGTCACCGGACGCATCCGAACGTCCGCGTGCTTCTGAAGTAGTGTGTGACGTCGTTTCGCCTTATAAAGTGTCTGTAAAAAAAAGAAAACACAAAATTTTTAATTAGAGGACAAAGGTCAAGGTCATTTAATCACCTTTTTTTTACATTTGGTCGATTTGAGATCTAAATAGAAAGAAACCGCGCGTTTCGAGCATGTCATTTACGGTATATATTTGTGACCAATTAACTCTCGTTCAGTTTCTGTGACATAAAAGGATAAAACTTTCCAAACGTGAGAAAAGAACCATTATTCCTACAATTCTCTTTTGTTTTTTTCCAGTCATGTCTTAATTGGGTGCGCTGATAAAAAAAAGTTTTGTAACAACCCCAATTCCATTCGACATTCTGGGAGTGACTCAAAACCTTGCGACGGAATTTTCGATTGGGGTAATTGGTTTGATGTCTCCAAGACTAAGAATTCCAATTAAGAAGAACAAGCAGTTATGAAGAATTCCTCGTATTTATTCGAATGCATGTCACGTCCTATTTTGGTGTCGAGCTCGTGACATCCCTTTTTCAATTTTAATTTTATTTTACACCGCACTGTCTTTATGTCCGAAAGTATTGGCTGCAATTTTGATTCTCCTCAATAACTATTGGCAAGGTTATACCTTGGAACGTCCAACCGTTTGATTCCATACTCTTAGGAATCCCTGACGTCACCATGACGTCGGTATTAGACCAATGTATACCTGGTGGCAAAGCCGTTAGACTTTTCTGGGTAGAACCTTCACAAAAGTTGTTCAGATAGTCAATGGATACAATATACTTATTAAAAATGCAGCCAATTCGAAGTGCCTACTTTTGGCTGCAAGTACTGTGCGGTGTTCTGTCATTGATTTCCAATTTTCACTCCTTTATGGTGCTCACTTTACGGTGCATTTTTATGTCCGAACTAGATTCTTCTCACTTCATCGTTGTCAAGCGCTTAACATTTTCTTTTCGGGAACGCCAACGCAAGACATAAACAGAACATTTTTCCAGCTGTTACTATTTTATTGCTATCGCTCTTTTTCCCGAAATCCCCCGACTCGGCAGTCCACGCCTTGGAAGCAATTGAAAAATGAAGAGATGGAGTCGTAAAAATTTATGATTTTGATAGTTACAAGTGCGAAATCTCTTTTATTATTTGATCTTATTGGTTTCCAAATTTTAGGAGTTTATTATGAAATCAACTCAAATAACCCACAATTTTAGTACAGAATTAGATCCTTCATAAAATGTGTGCAAAATGTATATCTCAATATTTCGGTAATAGACAACCATTTGATTCAGCTGCGAAAGGTTATGAACCACCCTGTAAAATATCGGCGTATTAAACATGATGCGGATTTTTCCTAATGAAGACACCTCTTAAAGAAATACAAATGAAATTTGCAAACAATGACCTTAGGAATTAACGAAGGTCCGGGCTTGAGTATAATGAGTACAAAGCACATTTAAGTAAAAAGAAGAGCTGGTTCTAGAACCCAGAAGCCGAAGGATTTGTAGTGTAATTCATCAAAGTCAAGGAGTAAGCAAACGTGATTACTCATAATTAAATTGGAGTGCATTTGACATGAGGGCTCTTTGGAGAGAACAGCTTTATGCATTTCCTCAAATTCTAGTCAAACAAACACTTTGGGACGGGAGCATCTCTTTGAAGTTTATTAGAAATCGCTTGAACCGTAGATTGTGTTCTCTTTTGTGGTTGACCTTGTACGGGAATTAACTAACTGCATAAAGTTGTTTGGAACTTTCCTAAAAAGTCGGATCGGCAAATTTAAAGGAAAATAACCTTGTACTGGCATCATTCCAAAGCCTGCAAGCATTGATTGAAAATATAGAGCCTGAGTCCAAAATTAGAGTACAAAATTCGAGTCCTTTGTCCAATTTATTGTCCAAATTACTTCTACTAATAATACTTTTGAACTCTCATGTTCCAACTATGGTGAAATTGTCGTAATTGCATGATATCTCGTCATTGTTATACTAATCAAATTTAATACCACAAAATCATAACATAAATATATTATTATTTTAACCATCATTGTAACGTTCTCATTTGTTTGTTTGTTTGTTTCTCTATTTATTTTAGTAAATCATAAGTGAACAAATTCTTGGAAAAACAATGACCTCGACAGAAGGTCATGGTCAGAGATCTCTATTAAGAGAAACAATGAGTTCATTTTCCCGTCCCAACAACTCAATATTCCACAGGGATGACAGAAATACAGATTCAGAGGGTGTTTCAACTAATTTAATACCGTGATTTCTTATGTCAAGTAATTTTATGTTTGAAACACCTTATCTTTTGTTGATTTTCTTTGTCCAGTCGATATATTATGAGAGGCACATGCATCGCGGATGTATTTTCTTACTTCTCTGAGGACAATTAAGAACCACTTAGTTTTATGTCGACAGAGTTGACCTTCGTATTTAATTCGAGATATTATATACAAACTGAGTTCCCAATTCAGTTCCTACGCTTTACATTTCCAGTTCTCAGTTCCTAGTCTGTCTCCAAGTTAGGGCTCCGTTCCACTTCCAAAAAACAATCAAGAAAGTTGGGGTTGAAAGCATATAATTGGGGTAAAATTTAATTCTTTTTGGGGGTTAATGAATACGGGTTGACGGTAACGTGAAGGAAGCGGGAAGGACTGCAGACGTTCGGTCAGACTCATGAACACTCCAGAATTCAGCACGTAGGTCAACTTCACTGACCTTAGTGACCCAAACTTGAAAACTTGGCGGAGTAACACAGTATTCCAGATTCAAAATCGCTCAGGGTTCGATGCTATGAATTTTAGATTTTTAGGATTATCCACTCTGACGCTCCCCTCGTAAGTAGAGAGTAAAAACTTGATACTCATAGTCGTTAGTTAGATGTTCAAGTAACCGTCGCCTGGCGGAGTTCCGTCATAATGAATGAATTATGTTTTGGAACCGTTAATTCTAAGTAGGAAGACTTTGCGATTCTACACAGCCGGGAAATTTGTCACTGAAATATGTGAGTTGTCGGAAGGAAGTTCTTTTGCGGGTGCGGGTGTCTGGGTTATTTAAAACACCAGATTAGGAGATAAGCTGGGACAACATGAACATGATTATGCCTAAAGATATTCTCAAGCCGTCAGGTTCCAAAGTAAATAGACAACCCGCCGCCCAGTCTTTCGTCCTAACGCAAACAAGAGAAAGTATTCGGGCGTAAAAATATGGCCGGATCTCAACATAACTTGACAGCTATTGCTTACCAGGTAAGCTCATACTGTCCAAGTAAACAAAATCGAGTAGGACTCAAATTTTGAAAAATCTCTCCTTTTTTGTGTTTGGACAGTACGAGCTTACCTAGTAAGTGAGTTGTCAAATTATTTTAACAGTTAAGTATCATCCCTTGTCACTGTTTAGTCAAGAGTAAAGAAAACTAAGGTTCGTTCTCGGTTCGTGGATTTCCTTCCAGGACCAATTTCTCTTCCCATCTTGTGAGAAAAACAAACAAGTTTGAAGTTGAATACTGATCTTCTGCAAACGCCTGGCCTAAAATACACACTTAAAACTAAATTCTAATTTGTGTGTAAAAGGAACACATAATGGTTTCTCCTTACTCAACTTGTCTTGAATTAATTCAAACACGGAATAAATTAATTTAATCGCACTCATTTCCACTACAATACAAATGGCTATTGTAACATGTACATATATGTAGATATCCGTTTCCGCTCGAAAACGCATTTACTATATGCAAGGTCGACATGAAATACGTGCAAATCTCCACGGGGGTTTCAAGTAAGTTGTCACGCTATTTTCGCGTAAAATTAGGTGACATTTAAAACCGCACACCTGGGACGATCTGAGCATACGATATGGACATTCTAATACCCGGTCGGAATATAAACGTAAAATAAATTGCTTCCTTGATAAATTTAAATCGACTTGACTGATTAATCGTACCAGTGACCTTGGCATTTGGAATGACGTTCAGGGTAGTAACTACTGTGCTTTAATCCATCATCAGGTCACGGGTTCAATTCTTGGATGATCCAATTCCAAATTCCTATGTGTTATTTGGGTCGTCGGTGGAAAGAACCTATCCGGTTAGCCACTAGCGCGCCATCTAGTGTTAAGACCGTGGGAAGCGTCAACGTTGAAACAAATCTAAATGACCGCGTTTAACATGTAAATTAATAGCGTGTAAAAACAAGCGTGGGTAAAATTGAAGGAAGAAGAACAAAATAATTAATTCAAAGTAATTACAAGATCCAATAACCTAAATCCGCTCCAAATCACCGTCTTTGTCACTGTCATTTCAACCGAGCTGCTGAGGCACAATTTTGCATTAATTTGTCTTAAGACATGTCACATGGATATTCCAGCCAGTCGAGGTTCTACGATTGGAACAGATGGAGGGCACAGGCCCCAGAAATTATTACCGAAAGATAGGTGATAATGTACTGAGATATTGGAAAACGAAGTACAATTTTGAAAATTATGAAAATCTTATACCAATATTTAACATGCAGTTTCAATACTGCAGCTATGTATAGAATATAAATTCTCCAGCCCCAGGGCCTTCTGGACAAAAAAAATCTAAAGAACCGACTCTGAACTGACTTGGTCACGGAGAAATCTTTTCCTTGCACACTTTGGTTTAATTAACAAAGTTTTGCTGAGAATAGACGGATGAGTGGTTTGAAGAACAAAACTAAACTTGTAAGTCTTGTGCTGGTTTGTTCTGAATAGATTCAATTTACGTCAGGAGACACTCATACTCATCCTCGGTCAACAAAATGGCAGGTTGACGAGGACGAGACCGATGACGACAGCAAAGGCAAGTGGGATTTTTAAATGGGTGTCAGTAAAAGAAAGGATGGAGACAAATGTCCTTGCTTCGCTTCATTAATGCCCCAGTCCTTTCCATCCGATCACAAATGACCAGG
>JAQGCA010002501.1:0-13764 GCA_034698945.1 Protaphorura quadriocellata | reverse complement strand
AGCACCAGTGCCAGCGCCATTTCAATTCACTCAATAAGTTTATCAACACATACGCCATCTATTGAAACTCACACTGCCCCATTTTGGTCCGAGTGTGTCAATTTACTGTATGGCGGGGCAAATTGACATGCCTCTGCAGAATTGTAGAAAATTGACACGCGATCATAAATTTGGGGTAAATTCCAACTTTCATAAAATAGGGGCAAACTCACACATTTTCATAAAATTGTGAGAAGTTGGCACAATTCCATAAAATGGGGGGAAATTGACACGTTTTTAAAATCGTGGCAAACTCGCATATTTCCATAAAATTTGGAAAATTGACAAACTTTCATAAAATTGGGGCACTTTCATAAAATTGGGGCAAATCGACACACTGTCAAAAAAAGTGCGGCGAATTGACCCACTTTCATAAAATTGGGGCAAATTGACACACTGTCAAAAAAAGTGGGGCAAATTGACCCACTTTCATAAAATTGGGGCAAATTGACACACTTCGGGCAAATTCACACATTTTTATAAAATTGGCACGAATTGACTCACCTTCTTAAAAATGGGGGAAATTGACCTACCTCCCCCTAATAATTGAATTCTAATTAATTCCCTAGATAATGAAATCCTGTTCCGAGACTACAGGGGAGGAGTGTCAATTTTTAACACGGACACACTTACGTCCACAACATTTGTGGCCAACACTACTTTTGTAAGTAATTCTACTAATATATGTATATTATTTCTTTTGAACCACCTTGTGTATAAATGATATTATTCGGCAGTCATTTTGTAAGTATTGGACGTCACACGTCCTAGATGGCACACGTATCCGGTATTTCCTAAGGCGCAATGTATTTTAGGGACCATTAGTTTGTAACATTTTATTGCATTCACTAAAAATGTCATCATTTCCTCCTATGTTTTGATTTTACTTTCCAGCGACAACTGAACGCACACAAATTCTCCGTGTCAGCGGATCGAAATTTTTTACTATTGACCCACGATGAATCACCGTATTGGGACCATTCCTCTTATGCAAAATACACGTTGTACGACATCAAGAACGAGTAAGTGTTTTATACCCGATTTCCTTTCTTTTTTGTTTTATGACATTTCATTTTATTGGTAATTTTAATGGTAATGGGAATGAGATTTAATGGTAAATCTACGAACGACAACGACAACGACACGATGCATTACCGTTAATGTTGAATTCATGGCCCCATCGCCCCATGCCATACACCCTGCATTTCTTTTATGGATGTCCGTCGTAAATTCGTAAGTGTCGAATCGGATTGTGAGTGACGCTCGACGTAACTTGACAACACTTTATACCAGCTAGGCTCATATTGGCACTACCCATACAAGTAAAATCGAGTCTATCTTACTAAGCTTTACTAGAGGAATCGTACCACTTTCTTCGAGTATCAAATTTTGTGAGAACTGCCAATATGAGCTTACCCAATAGTAAATTGTAATCGAATCACGCTCAATTTTACTACACTTCCCTATGAAGCGTAGGAGAATCAGAATCCGGAGCAATTAGACAAATTTTATTATGAGATTTCCTGTCAGTTCGTGATTTGTTGAGGAAAATAAGCGTACATTCAGATTTGTTGTTTTACAATCCAGACACTCTACACTTTATTTTATTTCTAGATTCCTGTCACCATTGACCCCAATTGAAGGAGGACGGCAAATTCGAGCGTCAGGTCATCATGATCATCAAGTCGAACTACAATACGTTGAATGGGGGCCGAAAGGAAATTCCATCATCACGGTCTATCAAAATGACATTTATTACAAGGAGTCCGTCAATTCTAGTCAGATCATCAGAATTACCTCTACAGGACGACCAGAGACCATTTTCAATGGAGTACCAGATTGGCTATACGAAGGTAATCCATATTAAGTGCCTCTGAGGTCACTCAGGAGGTCACCAAAAAAAAATTCGCCCAAAAGTAGAAAAATAACTCAGAAAATTTAACAACACGGAGTAGCATGGGATTTCCATGCTCTCCTATGTTGGGGACTTGAAATATTTTCAACACGGGCTAGCATAGGATTTCAATGCTCCCATACGTTGGGGACTTTGAAAAATTTTCAACACGGGGTAGCATGGGATTTCAATGTTTTCCTATGTTGGGGACTTGAAATATTTTCAACACGGGCTAGCATAGGATTTTCATGCTCTCCTATGTTGGGGACTTGGGAAAATTTTCGACACGGGGTAGCATAGGATTTGAATGCTCTCCTATGTTGGGGACTTGGAAAAAAATTTGACACGTGGTAGCATGGAATTTCAATGCTTTTCTCTGAAGTCCGGAAACCATTAATTATATTTTCTATTTCTGCAGTTGAAATCTTCAAATCAAACAAAGCACTTTGGATGAATCCAGACGGAACAATTTTATTCTACGCCTCATTCAATGACACAGAAGTCGGTGAAGTTTTCTACCCTTGGTATGGGGAAAATTCGCCATATTCGCAACTCCGGAAATGGAGATACCCTAAGGTAGGTCAAAATGTTGGTGACTAAAATAATTGATAGTGAGGTAAAAAAATGCGAGCAGGCGATTTTTAATTTCCCAGGCGGGGACAACAAATCCTGAAGTGGCCCTCTGGGCTGTAAGTCTCAACTCGAGTCACAAAAATGGATTCGGTAAGACTCAACTCCAAACGCCGGATGGAATACACTCACGGTAGGTGGCGTAAGCATGTTGTTTTCCAAATTCTGAGTTGTAAACTAATTGCATAATTTTCCACAGAGATCACTACGTGTCAAGCGCTGAATGGATTGATAATTATCAACTTTCCATAATCTGGATGAATCGGGAGCAAAATATTGCACAATATTTTGTATGTCAAGCATCCACTTTGACTTGCGAGAAGGTTAGTAATTTAAAATTAGCTTTAATTCAAATATTGGGCTAATTTGCCCCACTTCGGTGCGACTGTACAGAATTGTGGGCTAATTTGTCACAATTAGGTGCGGGTGTGCCAATCCTGGGCAATTTACACCACCTTGGTGCGACTGTGTAAAATTGTAGGTTAATTTGGTCCACTTCGGCGAAACTGTGCGAATTATGTGCTAATTTGCCCCACTTTAGTGCGACTGTGCTAAAGCATGGGCTAATGTGTCCCAATTTGGTGTGACCGCGCAAAATTGTTGGCTAATTTGACCCACTTTGGAGCAAGGTTGTCAATTTTGGGGCAATATGGTACACTTGCACGATAGTTGGGCAAATTAGCCCAATTATACCAAATAAAGTGGTGTTAATAATGCTGTGGACTCACAAATAGACTTACACATTAAAAGCGAGTGGGAAAGGTTGGTTGGATTTCCCACAAGCGCCGTTTTATTCGTGGAATGGGTCCAGTTGTTTGGTCCGAATTCCATGGCGGGATGGAGACAAGGGTTTTTTCCACCACATCATTTGGCTTCATATCCAGAGTGGAAAGGAAATCCCTCTCACACGTGGAACTCTTGAAGTGACACAAATCTCAGCTTGGGACCAATTCAATCACTTCATGTAAGTCAACTCACACAAACTTTCAAGTCAACTCTTTTTCTCCACAGAAATCGTTTACAGTGATTCCCAAGTACAAGGGTGTTTCTATAACTCTTGGACTATTTTGAAACTGGCGTGTTGCAAAATCAAGTAAATATATGTTGACGTCATTGAAAAAAAGATGTTAAAAAATTCAAAAAAAAAAAAAGTTCAAAATTTCATAAAATAAATAAAATTCAAAATCAAAAAAGATTAATATTTCAAAAAAATCGAAATTTAGAAAAAAGATTTTGTAAGAAACAATTTGGATTTCCTGTTAAATTTTGAATTTCATTTTTGGAATTATTTCCTCAAAATTTTGATTTTCTTTGAACTTTTAATCTTTTTTAGATTTTGAATTTTTTGTTATTTTGAGAAATGTTGAACTTAATTTTTTTCGGCTTTTTTAACCTTTTTTTCTGCACTGAAGTCAATAAATATTTAATTGAGTTTGCGACGCGCCAATTGCAAAGTAGTCTAAGAGATATGAAATACCTTTGCACATGACTGAATTTTGTCTGTACAATTTCTTCTTGTTTCAAAATTATTAAGCGCAGTTATGAGAAACTGGATACATATGCCATCTAGGCTGAGTCTTGGCCACAGTTTTTTCCTATTTGAAGGAGTAATGGAACGCCGAGTCATTATCCGTTAACGTAAAAGTTATGAGCCACCCCGTAGTGTACCTACTTACTAGACTTACTACCTAAAAAGTTCTTATCACCCGCCCACGCGATAACATCATTTTAAAAGGGAATGAAAGGAAAAGATTGACATTGATGGTTCCCAGCATCCCAGCTAAGATTTAAACTCACGAGGGAACCACCCGAGGTCATAATCACCGATTCGGCCACAAAAATTCATAAAGTTTGCCGTTCCTATAACTTTGATATTGGGGGAATTTCCATGGGTTGACTTTTTTTTTCCAAAAAAAAACTTGTTTGTTATTTTGTGACAAGAGCTTAAAAATACTTGGGCATAATCAGTTTGGCCATGCTAACAACTGTATAAACTTTTGTAGCCGAATTTGTGATTAGTACGTTTTGAATTTCCCTCGTCAGTCAGAAGTTCAATCAGACTTCTCACTTGCCGTGCCGACATGGTCTTTTGTGGTATTCAAGTAAAGAAGTCATTTCATGGATTTCTTAGGACCAACTTTAAGTTGAAAAGAAAACTGTTATCGATAATCGGACTAGGGTCCTAGACCTGAACATTCGTTCGTGTTGAACAAAACATTTAAGCTCTTACTTAAGTGGTATAGGTTCTCATTCAAAAATATTTTATTTTGACCTAAAAGCCGTCTTACGTATCACGCCGTTTCACTTGAGCAAACGTTATGTTGTTTACGTTTGATGCCAATTTCCCCCATCCTTTAACTACACGGACATATGACCCAAAAGCCACGCTCATAAATGACAGATACAGCAAATTAGCACTACTTCTGTGGTTTGTTCCAGATACTTCATCGCCGTGCCACAAGAGAAGCCCGGGGAGAGACATCTGTACCGTGCGACGGAAAACTCGTCAAATTCATCCATGGTGGTCACTCCCGTATGTCTGACTTGCCCCCCACCGCCCCCAGATGACCTTGAAGATGTCACTGACGAAGAGGACACTCCGCGTCCAACACCTTGTCTCTACAACCAAGTCACGTTCAGTTCGACCAACACATTATTCATCAAGGTATAAGCATGAAATGGAAAGTAACCCAATCTCCACTGCGAACTATTTTAATTAATATTTTGCATTTGTTTTCCTTATCGTTCATGAAGGACTGTCTGGGGCCAGGATTCCCGACGGCCACCTTGCATGGAGTACCGGATGGAACCCCTCTCTTTCTTCTCAGCGACAATGCTGCCCTCAATGACGAGGTCATCAATTTGGGTTTACCCCTTGTCAAAAATATTGTAGTCAAGGTGTCAGACGGTCACGAAGTTCCTGTCAGATTATTCCTTCCGCCAGGGCTTCGAGAAAGTGAGGAATTCAAATTCCCGCTCATCCTCCATATGTGAGTCCAACTAAAGACTACAGGGTGTTTCGCCATTATATGACCATTTATCGTACAAGGTGTTTCACAATTAAAGAGTATTTATTCTACAGGGTGTTTTGTAAGTATATCACCTTTTATTCTAGAGGGTGTATCATAATTGTATGGTCATTTATTCTGCGGGGTGCTTCATAATTATATGACCATTTATTCTGTGATTTGAAAATTATTTAAGCATCTATTCTATAGGGCGTGTCACACTTATGTGGCCATTCATTGTACAGGGTGTTTCATAATGACATTTTTTTAAATTAATTGTAACAGGGCCGGAGCTCCAGGGACGCAGTTGGTGTCTGAAGAATTTCGTCTATCATGGGCGTCATACCTGACGAGCCAAAAGAATTTTATAGTGGCTGAGATTGACGGCAGAGGGACAGGTTATACTGGAGAACTTGTTCGCCACGCCGTCTACCAGCGTTTGGGTGCGCTAGAAGTCGCAGATCAGTTGGAGGTCGTCCAGTAAGTCTGCGTAATTTATTGTAAAAAATATTAGACAACATCTGTACAAGGTAAGCTCATACTGAAGGAAACTTGTTTCGACAGTATGATCTTACCTTCTAAGAAAGCCTTATGGAGTTACCCTGATTTAATTCTTACCTTTTGAATAGATACTTGAAAAGCACTTATCCATTTATTGATGAAGATAACACGGGAGTTTGGGGATGGGGATATGGCGGTTACTTAACGCTTTTGGCCCTCGCAGAGGACACTTCCAGGCTATTCCATTGTGCCATTGCGGTCTCTCCTATCACCAAGTGGGAATTTTATGGTAAGCAATCAATCTGTCTCAAGTTACCCCACAATCTAATTTTTTTGACCTTGCCGAATTTTTAGACACAGTGTATACGGAGCGGTATTTAGGTTTACCGAACTTGACGGAAAACTTCCGAGGGTACGAAGAAGGTGACGTCGTGCGATTGGTGAAAAAATTGGACGGAAGGAAATTTTTGATTATTCATGGGACAGCTGATGAGAAAGTTCATTATCAACACACTTTGCATTTATCTAAGGCTCTGATTAAGGAAGGTGTGCCGTTCACAGAGCAGGCATGTAAAATTTTAAGAAATAAATTCTCCCGCGGTTTCAAAATGAACCGACCAGCGCCACCTAGTTGTTCTTAGTTGAACTACCGGAGCAGTGTTTGGTATTAGCGCCGCACCTCGTCGCATAACTACAATTTTGATATATGTATAGGTGTATCCGGATGAAGGTCACGAGTACGCAGGGGTTACGGCACATTTGTACAATGCCATCGAAGACTTTTTTGAGTTGACATTCGGTGAACCAGACTGGGATGAATACGAGAAAGCTAATTTCCTCGGTGTTGTCAGGGGTTGAGTCATCCAAGATATCGGATTAAAGGTATCGGGTTCGAATCCCGGTAGAGTCATCAATAAAATGTGTCCATTCCCAGATTTGTGCCAGATTTTTGGATTATCACGAATGGTCAAATTAATGAAAACTGTGATATGATATCATTGATTTTTGAATAAAATATGCTTATCTATGGTTATTTGGAAGTTGCCAGATGAATTCATGCAAATGTGCTCATTTCTACTCCGAATATTCGAAGAAACGGTTACATAATAGGACGTAAGCAAATCAGTTCGTCCACAATATTTACAGAAGTAAGTACGTAATCACTATTCTAAAATACATTCATTTGAACCGAATTGAGATTCCTGAGAAATATTTATAATGTCATTTGGATTCTTCAAAATAGTCAATAACACAATTAAGTCCGGAATCAAAACAGATGTCACTCACAAATAAACCTTGTCAATGGTAAATGATCATGGGTTGATGTGACGAGTAGCACACGTATTACGCAAATGATGTATTTCAAACTATATTTTCGTGGTTTAAACGCATCTGCTTTTGTATTTGAATTGTTAATAAGAGTCAATAAAGCTTCCACATATTGAAAAGAAAATTTCAAGTGAAAATATAATATTTGTATTAATTTTATTCAATTTCCGGCGGAAAAAATTAACTGTAGAACTGGATGGATTTTTTCATATAAATATGTCGCGCTTTCCAGATATGTCATCATTCAACCATTTCTCACTTCGACCTAACCAGCCAAATCAAAATAATATAAAAAGTATGAAATCTTCAGTCAAGTTCTTAATATTTCTCGTAAGACGTCTAAAATACTAAATTGTAAAATATTATATTTACTTTCAGAGACTGTTCAAACGTCAGTATAAAGATGAAGTCAACAATCGTGGTACTCTTAGCAGCATTTGTGGTTTTGGCTGTTCAGATGCAAGAGAGCAATGTGAGTGGTAATCCAGCCCCTCAATTTCTAGGAATAAATTGGGGACAAGTGAATGTCGGGTGCACCGTGGCTTGTGCAAATTACAACTATTGTGCAATTCGAGGCAGACGTGACTGCAAACCCCCATCAAGATGTGATTGCAGCCAGTTTGCCGGTTAAGTCTACCACGGCTCAGATTTCTTGACCATCATAGTTATCTTCATTTTATGAACACAATTTAACAAATTTTGTAAAATAACGACTTACAGTTCGGATATTGTGAGTAAAGTACGATGGAAGCTCAATATATTTGTCAATCAAAAATCATACGAGCTCTCAAAAATTAATAAAGTCCATATACAGAAATTGCTAAGAATTGCGACGATACTATGCGTATTTTGCGCAAGCTGCAATCGAAACCTTCAACGACATCTGCTATATACGCACTACCTCAACTCACGGATGCGCGTTAACATTCCACAGACGGGTTGGTATCGTTGTTTTGAACACTGTTTGTGACGGACTTAACCCGATAAAAACTTCGGCGACAATTAAAGATCAGACGTGGTTTTATCTCGACGTTGAATTCCTTCTGGTGTTCGGATATTAGATTTAAATGGACGTATTCATGGCTATCGTATTTGAAGGGTTATTCGGCACTCTAGTGTCGGGTTCAATCATGAGCATTGTCATGATTCACTCAAATTGCGTATTCTTGTGGTTGAGGAAACATAGAGCTCAGTACTACTATTTTCGATTGGAAAAATGGCAGTATCTTATTGGGCTACTATGTCTATCCATTACCCATACCAATAATTTCGTACGTCCAAAAGTGTTATGCTCTCTACAGTAATTGCTCTCGACAATAATCTCCTTGAATAATTGAATTCCCTTGATATTTGTCATCCCACGATTATGTATATCGCAAAATTAGACGCATCTCATGCATTCTCAACTCCCCTCATTCAACCAGTACCATGCTGCATATTCGGCCGGATTCACTGAGTGGAACAACTTACTTACGAGGTGACCGATATCTCAAAGTCGGTGACCTCTGGAGGTCACTGGAGGTGACATTTCGGGTCCGATCCTTCACAAAAAGTCAAGGGCAACAACATCAAAAGTTGAGCCAATTCTAACATGCAAAATTTTCGGTGCCCTATGTGCGTTGTCGTTTTTGTTATGTGCGCAGGGTGCAATCCCCATGCTTCGTTTACCCAATTTACCGAAACCGAACCAAACCAAAACTTTTCAGTACTCAAAAATGTGAACCGAACCGAACCGAACCAATAAAACCTAACCGACCCGGAATAAACCGAATCGATCGTAGCCCTAGTCTACATAAGCTCAGAGTAGTAGTTAGAGTTGGGTTTTACTACCAAAGTGATAATTATGGGTGAATACCGGTAAATAAATAAAAATCCTTTGTAATATCGGTAATTATCGGCCAATTTAAGTATACAAAAAATAACAGCTTTGACCCTTTCATATAACATTTTCTGTTTTATACCAGGTAATTGTCATATTACCGGTAGCTACACGTAATTACCCGGTAATTACGAACTCCACAACTGTAGGGAATAGCATTTCCCTTCGTCTAGAGTCAGAATAAATTACAGAATTTATAATTAAATTGCCTATTGCGCCTCGCGAGTTTCTATCTCTCGTTTGATGGTAACCGGACTTTACTTCTTGTTCGAACGTTCAAGCTTCTGTTTTATGTCTTGTGAGTCAGGAGCCGAATGTATCGTTCTAATCCCGATGACTGACATAGCGTGTTGGTTGTTTGTGTGGGTATTCCCGAAGAAGCGTCACACCCACCAGATGATTCCCTCCAGTCCAACGTGATACTTAAATAAGACGTCCCCGGTTATACTTGACAAATTTCTTCCGGCCAAAGGAAAATATTTAGTGCCTATAAAAACTCATGAGCTTTTAATTGTGCCATGACGAATTCAGTAAATCCAAAATGTCAAATATGCGAATTATTTGATCTCGAAGATACTCGGCAACTGGATAACAAGAATTTTATATTAATTGAGATGCAGCTTGAAATGGTACAAGTTTGAGATCGGAAATCGTGGGACGACTTGGTTGACAACCTTCAGGACGCATCAACTTCTACACAATATTCAAGCGGAATTATGGATTTGTTACTGCCACTCACTCTCACCATGTCCGAGTAGGGTTCGCAATCCGACGGATCGGATCGGATCGGATCAGAAATCGAATCCGATCCGTTCGGATCGTAGAACCTTGGATCGGATCGGATTCAGAGGTTAATCCGATCCGATTCGAAATAATCCGTCAGATTCGGATCGGATCGGACTAAAATCTGAAATCCAAACAAAATGCATTAAGTGGCATCTGACCAAATACTATGGGGAATTCCCCCGTCCGATTGACCCCATACTTTGCACAGACCTTGTCTGTGACCTCATGAACGGTGTTTGAATGGGCACCGAGTCCACAAAAACTCATGGGTCACTCATGGCTACAGGCCAGCAAAGGTCAACCGTGCTAACATGGGCACCAAGCCCAAAACAACTAAAACTTTGCACAGAGCTGTCCATGAAGTCCTGCAAAATGATTAAATGGGTTTCGGACCCGAGAACTTCATGGATCATCGTTAGTGGTCACCGAAAATTACTAGTGGGGTAGAATGGGTGACCTCCAGTGGTGACCCTTTCATTTTTGCAGCCCTGATTAAACAATGTTCATGACAAGCTCTATGCAAAATATTATGTTCATTGTATGGTATGGATTCCTCCAGTATATGTCCCGATGTCCTACCAAATTAGAAATTATGTTTTCCAAAAACAGATGTTTAGGGAAAGGTTCCCATACACTAAAAATCAGTCAATCCAAGGAATTAAATTTTTATTAAAAAAAATCCAATCCGATCCGAAATCCGACGGAATTTTTGGATTTTAATCCGACGGATTACAGCTAAAATCCGCTCCGTCGGATTTCGGATCGGATCGGATTGCATCGGACCGGATTGCGAACCCTATGTCCGAGTCATGGCGTGTCCTTCAAGGATATTCCATTTTGAATCCATATTGCGTGTTGGACATAAGTGCTCTCATTGACCTTGCATGTGGTTTCTGCTTCACTTACCTTTTCACAAATGCGATCGTGAGTAAACTCTTTTAAATATATCGAAACACCAAATTATTCGCACAGTCCGTCAGAGACCGATCCGGATGTGTCCTTAGTGCCAAGGGAAGGAACCTTGACCTAATGTACGACTGTTTGATTTCATGAAATAAACTCAAATCGTAAGCTCATAAAATAAGAAAAATGTTCAATCAATACACAAATAGCTGTACAGCTATTTGTGTATGCTAAAAGGCTTCGTGTTTTTATGTGAACGTGGTGAAGACTGTAAATAAATGGGTGAGTTGAGACAATACTACTTCCAATTTTCTGGCTCCTCACAAAGCCTTTTATTTAAAAGAGAAAAGTAAAGTCAAACATAGAACGACAAGTACATATTACTGTACCCTGGTGCAAAGTACAAGGTTCGCAGTAAACTACTTGGACCGCTCTGAAAAATACAACTGAATGACAAAATGTGAGTTGCTAAAAAAATAGGATTTAGCGGACCTCCTCGCGTCAATTCAGAATTTCAACTGAAATACAACCTAAAGAAAAGAATAAGGGAAATGAATATATACCCATGAGTCGGACGTTCAAGCGGACTTCGAACACACACACAGACTCACAGGCAAAGGCAAAGAAAAGTATACGAATGGATGGAGTGGAACTCCATCCTAAAGAAAAAACAGGGAAATACATGTAACAGCATGTAAAGGGGCGGTCGCTTAGACACACACCTAATAAACATGTTCCTAGAAAGGAATGTAAGACACAGAATACAATGAACAGGAAATAACAACGAAATCCTAGCCACAAATCTACGACATAATTGAATTAGTACGGAGACACACGTCTCCACCGACCAAATAATATTCAACAAAATGTGGAGGATTTATTTTATGAAAACGGCTGGAATTTCCTCCTGAATTCCCGAACAACGACAGATCAGTCCATCATTGAGTTTAGGAGCGGGACCTTTCAAATTCAATGACTCGGCATTCCTCATCATCACAGACGTTGTTTTCACTACAGTCATCAACTAGGCTCTAAACTTGGCATTGAAACCGTCATGTTGCGGAACAGGATCCATACATACGTCTGATAATGATGAAAAATAGTTCAATGTCAATACTAAAATATAAAATTAGCACAACATATTTACACTGAGACATCCGTCAGACCCATTTCACGAGAAATTCAGTCCCATGCGGCATCAAAGAACGTATTCATTTGCACTCCAAATATTCGAACGAGTACTTGCATAGCAATTGAAAGTAAGCGATTCAGCTCCACAATATTTACAGAAGGAAGTACGTATTCGCATTTATGAAATATTTTTATTAACTGAATTGAAATTTCTGAGAAATATTTATGTTACCATTTGAATTCATAGAAATTAGAAATCAACGGACTACAAGGTTAGAACTATGAACGTGAGAAACGTCCCAAGTAATGTTGCCTATGTAAATAATCAAAAGTGGATGTGAGGATTTGCACCTGTATTACGCAAATGCCTGATTTGAATAAATATTTCAGTGGTTTCGACGGATCTGCTTTTTGAAAATGTAACTCAAGTTCCGGCGAAAAAATTAACAAAGGAACTTGATGGATTTTTTTCATATAAATATGTCGCGCTTTTCAGATATGTCATCATTCAACCATTTCTCACTTCGACCTAAACCAGCCAAATCAAAATAATATAAAAAGTATGAAATCTTCAATCAAGTTCTTAATATTTCTCGTAAGACGTCTAAAATTCTAAATTGTAAAATATTATATTTACTTTCAGAAACTGTTCAAACGTCAGTAGAAAGATGAAGTCAACAATCGTGGTACTCTTAGCAGCATTTGTGGTCTTGGCTGTTCAGATGCAAGAGAGCAATGTGATTGGCAATCCAGCCCCTCAATTTCTTGGAATAAATTTTGGACAACCGATTATCCCGTGCACCGTGTCTTGTGCATTTTTCAACTATTGTCAAATTCGTGGCAGACGAGACTGCCAGCGCCCGTCAAGATGCGATTGCAGCCACCTGTTGTTATTCGGTTTGCCGGTTAATTCCACGACGGCTCAGATTTCGTAGCCAACTTAGTTATATCTTCACTTTATGCACACTCTATCTACCAAATATGTAAAATAACCACTGATTGAATGCGAATAAAGTGGCCTTAAAGCTCAACATATATGTCAATCAAAAATCATTCAAGATCTCAAGAATGAGTTAGAAGCAGATACAGAAATTGGTAAGAATTACGACGATATTATGAATATTTTGCTGCTATTGAATCTTCCAACGACATCTGCAATGTACGATATACGCAGTGCCGGGCCAACACTGGCCTCAGGTGGAGAGAGTCTCCAGGGCCGGGACGTTCTGGGGCCGGGACCTAAAAGCGAACAATTTTTTTAAGAACTTAATTACACTATATCACTAGCACAGTTTGAGAGGCATTGATTATGCACACAGTCACGGGACAACTCGATCGCGTACAAATAGAATTAGTATTGGTGGGATCGTCTTTCTGCCAGACCACCTCTTTTCCAAGCGCGTAGAAATTGGACCAAATTCATATTGAAACATGGTATTAATTTATTGTCTCACTTTGCCGAAAATCTTTTTAATGCGCGTCAATATCAAGAAAAAAATGTAAAATGGACCGTCGAAAGGTTCTTGAGTCTCAGAAACCAATAACCGCAAAAGAGTTAAGTGGAAGGTCAAAACGGGTCAGGTCTGGTGTAACGTATGGAACACTCTGTACCCAAAACTCCCACCTCACAACTCTATTTCCCCCTCTTCCACCCATTCATCCAC
>JAQGCA010002500.1:0-13769 GCA_034698945.1 Protaphorura quadriocellata | reverse complement strand
GTCACAGGGTTATCAGACTCTATTCACTTTGAATTTACTAGGCTACTATTACTATACACTTCATACTTATCTCCGACGCTTCTGGTACAGTAAATTGCAAATACAGCTGCCGTCTGACAGCAAGGGTAGCTAGACAACCACATCACTCCAAGAATAATCCCAGCTAAAAAATTACTACAAATTCAAATTGTTGTGAAACGTATGCATACACGAAACAATCATATATGGCAAAAAAAATTGTGAAGACGTTAGAAATCTTTATATCTGAAGCCTCCGTTCATAGTTCGTTTCCAATATCTACAAAACATAATTTTTCTATTTCAAAAAGAACATTGGAAAAGAAAAAGATGATTTGACCCTAATTGTACGAAATGGGTTGGTTTAAATAAAAATTGTATCTTAAATTATCTCTTGGGTCTGCTTGATCAGATTTTAATTGAACTGTTAAATTAATTGATTTGCACTAAATTTATACAAATTAGCAAAGATCATAATCTCTTTCATTATTTTAATCTGAATTGGAGGTGATAAAATAAATTACTGTACAGACATAATTTTTTTGATTTGCCTCCGGGTACTAAAAATATAAGTACGACGTATAAAATAATCACACGGATCTTTGGTTTTGATAAAGATAGTTCATTTTCATCAAAAATTAAAATAAAAAATCCGGGAATCATCTTCCCCACGAGTCAGATGTTCTTACTTAAAAGTTATAAATCCTTTATCAACCACTCTCGACTATTACTTGTCTTTTACAAACCTGAGAGCATTCTTATTTATAGTCTTCACCTCATTATATTATACAATTTCATAAGCCGATCATGAAATTGTAGACATGACAGGAGTTACAACTTTCTCCGTAATGGAGAAAGCAAACCGAAAATTTTCTCTTTTCCTTCTATTTCTTTTTCCAGCCTAATGCAAAGCGGATAAATTGCTCAATTCCTGGAACAGCTTTGCTCATTGTCGAGTGAAAGATCAAATGATCTACACTCTGTCGCCAGACACCGACGTAACTAAATGACAAGAATTGTCATCATTAATAACATGACCCATTATTCTAAATGCCATGAAAAATAGACAAAAAATCGGCTGAAGTGGAAACACTTGAAACAGAGCTGAAGTCCTCAAATCTTAATTGGCAGTTGAATAACCGCTACCAACAGAGTACTTTAAGTATGAAATACTATTTTTATTATTATTGCTTAAAAGTCTATAGTCACGGTTTAATTGATTCCCCCCATCTAATCCCTACGATTAACTTTAGCATGTAGAGGTTTACGAATCAAAACTTGTCAAGTTTGCCAATTGCGAGAATTAGCAACCGCGTACCGGTCGTCCAATAATAATCAGACAGAGGCAGTTGTAAGTAAATACATTTATGTAAAGTTCATATATGACGACTACATCCGAATACAAGCCTGGGAAATTACTCATCCAACAAGTACTACCAGTCCCCGCAGTCGTCATTCGTTGCTAGCCTTGGACTGTAAAGGAACAAAGTCCAATAGGACTTTCCCAACCAGTTTACGGTTAATTTCTCATATTAAGCTTCTTGCAGAAACACAGACACAGGTTTATCTTACAATCAAATAGAGCAGGTATTCCCAAAACTCCCATGCCGAATCACCTTTGACGTTATTTTTGTTACTGTGATTCAAAGACCAATCTTAACATATAGACAGCTTACAAATTTGAAACTCTGTACAAATGTTTCTGTTGCGATTATGAACAGATCAGATTTCGTCCCAAATTTTATATGTCATTAAACCTGTGCTGTATGACCACTCTGTGTGAGATAATAATTTAATCGCAAGTCAACAATGTAATGCATTCTCATAAATCGAAAATTGAATGGCCATTGTAGTATGCAGGTGGTCGCCTTACACAGGTTTCACAGATTTCAAGTTCCATTTCTAGCGTTAACGTGTACAGCAGTTTCGAAGAAACTCGTCCTTAAACATCGAACATCGTAAATGGTAAATATTATTCCACACTACGAAATAGTTAAACAAAAATAGTTTACCTCTCCAAGTACAGTAATAAAAAATTGGAGTCAAGCTTAAACTGCGAGTTTAAAGGTAAAAAACATAAAAAAGCATGGAAAAATTTGTCTCTCTTGTTAGTCTAAACAAAAATAACAACCAAGGTCCAATTATTTCCTTAATCCTAACCTTTGCCTTGTTGTCGTACTTGATTTTAGACCCACCCTTTGCCGTTTACCCTTCCAGGTTGTAGGTTATAGGGTTAAAAGATTAGCAACCACAACATTATTTACTACTCAAATGACAGCTGAGTGCGTGAAGGATATGACCGAAACATAAACATTACGACACGACAAATTCATTTCATTTCCGGAGGACTTATGAAATGAAAGTATTACTTCCTTCCAGATACAAAATGCAATGGATTGATATTGATACCCGAATAGCCGTGTTTATTTATGGATGCGTCTTCGGCAAAAAAAAATTAATTTCGTGCATGTTTAGTCTCCCCGACGTTTTATTTAATAAGTTCTGCAAAGGTGTATGACACAGTCTAGCTCAGAAACTTTTATTCATTGCAGCTTCCAAGAATGGATTGAACCGAAAGAAATTAGCTACTAAATTTTTGACAATGCAATCCACGAATTATATCTAGCGAATGTGAAGTATATGAGTAAGAGTTGGAGAAATATTGTTCGTATTTTAGGTAAAATATTTGAACTCTAAGAAGAAAAAATTAAGATATTGAACAGATATTGCGAGATTCCACTTCTCACGATTATGACACAACGCAAAACTAATCCATTCCCTCGCTTACAATGCTGTATTGAACATATGTAGAACGTGCACAATAAAAAAAATGCATAAAATGAATATAAATTCAACTCATTATGTGTTTAAACTCTTTGCCTGCACCTACACACCGAGATCATATGTATGTCACAGTCCACAGTCCACATAATGTACATCTCCATCCATGTGTGCCAGACTCAACTCTTAATCCATTTAAAAAGCAAACCAGTCAGTTCTCAAATGGAAATGATTCTCCTCTCATGAAAATTCCTACTCTCATATATATATTTAAAAAATTCTTAATTAAGGTTAATGACACTTCCAGCTCCAGCGGACGTTTCATGCATTAATGTAATGACATATTATGAACTCACATTCACACACTTAAAACAAACGATAATTTATCCAGGCAAAGGTGTCTCAATATTATCAATGGCCGACCAGACGAATTACCAACATTTAAGATACCGGTATCTCGTCTTTCTATTTCCAATGTGAATTTGCACTGAAGAGTATTTGTCCGACAATACAATACCCAGTCGTATTAGTTTTTCGTATCGTACACGTACTCATGAATGACATAAATATCAAAAGTTCATTTTATTTCACTGTCACCCATTCAAACTTAATGACCGCAAAGAGTGGTAAACTATTATGCGTGAAGTGACTCCTGCATCAATTTTTATTTGCAAATAATGAAAATTAAGTGAGATTATGTTATATGTTGTAAAATTGCGATAATATGCTTTGATTTGGCTCACAATGCAATCACTAAATGTATTTGGTGTATGGTTCTATCCTAACCGGACTCAAATAAAAAGATGCAATTAAAAACTACGAAGAGAAAACAAGACCAAAAAACTCACCACAAGTTTCACAAAATAAGACATACTCAGTCTTGACGTTTTCCCCAAATATTTACTAAACCACTGAACATTGACGGCAACTAGGGCTAAAACACTGATCAAAACTAGGGCAAAACCGTGGCTTTGTAAAAAGAACAATAACGTTGGAGACAACATGATCAAGGCAGTGCTACAGTACTGGTAGCTGGTCAACAATTAAACAAAAAAACAAAACAAAAGTGTCACCCAGGGTTTTCTCGCATAAACTAAACCAAAATAAAAATCAACTTAACTAACTACTAGGACATTTCTTTCTCATATTTTGTGGGGAACTGACTGGTTCCGGAAATGCAAGAGGGAAGTACCGAGTCAGCATTTTATTTGAGGAGAATCGGGGTATTAAGGTAGAGATAAAATAATAGGAAGGTAGAAGAAAATGTATGTGTAACTGTTAAAGAACAGTGAGGGAATTTGAACGTATCTGATCAGAAACCTTTTGAGTAATGGACTCCTTTTTAATTGAAGACAACAAACAGTGCGTTCGTCCACCCAACTAACTAACTACACCGCCAACTCTACAGTTTCCTCAAGAGCTCTTTTCTCTCAATAAGTAAGATTAGGAAGTCCAAAGTCCATGGCAAGGTCCTCCAACCAAAGACCAGATCTTGACGACCAACCCAATGACCAGCCTACTTACTTACATTTAACTATATTTTACTACATACAATCATTGAACCTACAAACCAACCCACCTTAGGGTGTTCATTCAAAAAATATACACTTTTACTTTACTTCTTAACCCTTTTAGTCCTCCTTCACTAATTCCATTTACAAATGTGGAAAATTTATGAATATAAGGTGGAGCACAAAATTTTCCAATGAATCGGATAAAAACTAGTAAGTTGAAAGTCTAGAAAAACTGCATAATCCATACACAAACCGCATGGTATCAACACTTTTACCAAAATCCTCTGGCAGAAGTAAGAAAAACAAAATTCATTAACATATTTGATCGAATAAATTGCGATCCGAACCATCATAATTAGTGATTTCATGGACTCGAAGACTGTCCGAAGCATCAACTAAATATTACTAAACTTTAATAATAGCAAACTAACGTCCATTCAAAAAAAGAAAATTAGTAGAGGTCATTTTCATTTGCATAAAAAATTGAGCGTACAGGAGTCCATGAATGTTACCTATCATCGCTTTAAAATTCCCAAAAAAATTTCGCACGCATGTTTTTACTTCTACTCCTAGTTTGATACTTTCTTAGTTTGATTTTCGAATGGAAAGAAAATCCTTGAAAATATGGGAAGTCTGAACATTTTCGTCTTTGTTGACTTGTGGGTATGGTCAGTACAAAACAAGGCAATCTCAAAAATAGAAATAACAACAACAAACCTGCAGGCCAATGACGCATACAATGACAATGTGATAGAAATGAGGTTTTACAGGTTTAGTTAAAACTGAAGTATGGACAATCATTTTATTAATCCAGTCATTTCAAGGTAGTCCAGTTTACGCTAAATTGGCATTATTATTGTGGCTTGGCATGCAAAAAAGTTGCTGAATAAACTTAAATCAAAGCTAAGCCGACCGGAGCGCATATATCCACTGACGTCATTGGTTCATACATTCTGGTATTTCTGGACAAAATTAAAAACTTTGCGAAATCATGTGCATTATAAAAATTGTGCATCAGAAAATTACATGAATTCTGATTTCATGTCCGAACTTAACGAATTAATTGACTTAAGCTCTGGCTGACTGGGACCCAAATCCGGTTAGGTCTTTTTAATATCGTGCAATATTAAATTCCAGTACTTTCACTAGTTATAATTATTAATTTTCCATGAATCATACAGTAGGAAGACATGTCAATCTTTCCAAAATATAAAAAAACCTCATGAAAACAGATATTGCGAAATATGGAAAGTATGCTATCCCTCCATAGCTTACTATCTATTCATTCCGTTTCTAATGAATTCTTTTGAGATTATTTTACTATCACCCGCACCCATTTCCTTTGCGGAACTTGGGTTGAAGACTTTTTCTCATTGGACTTTGGACATGGTGAATCTGGACTTCAGACACAGAACTACTTTTCTAGTGTTGGAATTAATGTTTTATCAGACAACTTCAAACGTCAAAGGATTGATTGCGGTCTATGTCCTTTCCTGTCCAGTGTCCAGTAAGTCCAAGTCCTGTATGAACTGGATATTACATAATATTATACTACTACTCCAATGTGCGTTATAACACTCTAGATTATAAATTAAATCCACTCCAGCATAATAAATACACGGTCATATAATTTTTTTAAAATAAAAATGGGATAACATTATGAGAATGAAGTTAGTCAACAAATGGAGGCTTTCTGAATTCTGACGTAAATACAAAGACTTTACAAATTACAAAGAAGAAGAAGTGGGAATACATTTATTTAATTAATCATGCTTACAGCGTCTGAGCAAAATTACAAGGTAATTGACGATATATGTGTGTAGCAATAGTAATTGTACTTTGTTTCGTACATGTAGCTATAGCCCATAAAATGAGATGTGCTATTGTGCTTCAACTCAAACTTTCTCTTTCGAAATATAAATAACAATTGCGAGATTGCGACTTACTTAGCACATGGACGTTGTAGAAGTAAGTACAAGGGGGCCTAGAAAGTTAAAGCATGAAAATGCATTGAATACAAGTCTGTCATGTCAATCCAAGGCAATCGCTTCGGTATAGACATAATATATTAGTAATATTAGAAAGACCTCTCAGGTTTAAAATTAAATGAACTAACAAGGTCATGTAAAGTTGGTCACCTTGTTCTTGTGTTCACACACAACTTAGTATGTAAGAAACACCATATAGTATCCATATAAATAAATAATAAATGGACTATTGTATTACGACATTACGATTTCTGAACGCCGATTTAATACACACGATGTGTATGATCACCGGTCGAGACCAATCAGGTCCAAAAATATAAAAACCGAGAACAATTCTGTTGGTAATTAAAACAACCGAATTCTTTCAATTAGTATTTTACGTTATCTAAATAATTTGTACCCAATCGATAGAAAATTATATTCTACTCCGATTCCTATGTACTGGCATTCAACCCCCATGAAAAGAAAACTAAGTCGTAAACTAATTGACCTATAATTACCGGAATCGATAGATTTTCTAATTCCCAAATTTTATTTTACATTATCTCCACTGAACTTATCATCAATCAGCACGCGAATAAATTCTTTGGCAATGTCTAGTTGTAAAGTCAAATTGCGTGTTGAATATTGCATTGGATTGGATTCTTTTGATTCTTACGTACGTAAATAAGAAACATGCTCAGTTCTGCACAACCCATACAAAATTGGCAAAAAGTTAAGAGTCCAAAGGTCCATTTTTTTCGCACATAAGCTAGCAAACTCTACGCCTTACTTTGCCTTCATCACATGCCATGGTTTCTCCCCTTTTTCATTTCATTATTTTCTTCGTCTGAATCCTTCTCTACTTCCGACTACTCAGCTCTTTCAACAAAAATACCAAAGGAATGAATGAGACAAAACCCCTTTGACAGCATAGTGAATTTTATTTCATTAGTACAGGGTGTCTCATAACTGTGTGCACTAATAGGTTAATTTAATTGCCGGTCAACTTCATTCATTGATGAATCAATGTACGACATTGTTATAAGTTGAATAAACCAAACCGAAAATTTCGGGTGCACAATAAAACAAATCTGTCGAAAATTAAGGAGGAGTTTACTGTTTTAGGATTGAACCCATGGAAAACATTAGTTTCCATATTTTTGATAGAGAATTGGCTAAATAGCCAAAAAAAATGTATTAAAATTAATGACTTTATATTGACATTATTGTGGTGGACTAAAATTGGCAGAGCTGAATCGTGAAATTCTTACTGTCATTGTATTGTTGCTCTAAACAAACCAAAACTGTTTAAACAAATCTTTTTTTTTCAGTTAGTGGTGCCGGTACAGGTTAACAACACTGCTAAAAGCTTTGACCAGAAAAAATAAATCCTCACAGGATATATGATAAACGGTGAATTGAGGATAATGCCAACTCATCAATGATAGCAAATGGTTAAAAGACTACATTGTCCAAGGCCAATAGGATATGAATTAGGAGTAGACGACTTCCCCTTAATCATTTCAATCAACGACCTAAGCAATTTTGAACCGAATCAATAAATTAGTCCAGTAATTTCGGTGTGTGTAAGAATCTAGCGTGCGTTTGTGTCCATAATAGAATGTATGACGAATAAAGAACAAATGAACTGTACGCAATTATTCGGAAACAAAAATAAACGTATTAGACATGATCTAAATAATTAATTTTGAAAGAGGAAAGTAAACAGGATAAAAAATTGTCAGTCAGGAGTGCAGGCCATCACTTTGACGTCAAAATGTGTAATGAATGTCTATAATTAATTAATCAAATAAAGTAAATTAAAGTGACACACTTCTTCAAAGATATGAGCGTGCCTAGGACCTCAAGTTGCGAATATTGAGAGTATATTTGACCGAACTTGAGTACCGCCACCGGCGAAACCAGGCCTTCAGACCTTCTTTCTAAGGTGAATGTAATGTTTACTACACCCATACCACGACCGCGGTTTTACTGGAACTTCACTACCTGTTTCCATGTGCTAAAATTACCAACTGACTGTCTACAGATTGTGATCAAGACAATCATTGAATTTCCGGACTCCACATATTTTATCATGACTAAGATTCTTCATATTCTTCAACATCTTGTCTCCTCTAAAAAGATAATCTTCACGGTTTCCTCATTGATTTTTACATAGTCGGGTCTGAATTTTGACAACAGAGAAAACTAATATTTTTACCATAATAAAAGCAATTAACTAACTAACCAGCTTATCTTCCTTCGTGAATTCACTAAATCGACCACAAACCAGATCAATTCCCTTCTAGCTAATAGCCTTACTGTTATTGCGAAAAAAGGTTAAAAAAATCTCTTCAAATCACATCTTCACATTTGACATGTGATTGACGTACAGAAAAGAACTCAAGACTACGACTCGTCCTCTATGCCAGAAGTTACATCAACATCCATATTTTCCACATGTACAAATAGATTAATTGAATGCGTTGCTTCCCGCACTGTACTTTGACCTCACTATGTCAGAGCAGCAGAATGGCCCCATGTGAAACGGCAATTTCCTTAAAAATAAATATTGCCTACACTTGTAACAAACATGGGACTCTTGTTAGAATAGTGACAATTCAAGCAAATGTATTCTCTTATCTTATCTGGCGGCTTTATTCACGTATAAAAATGTCATTTTATTATATCAGCGGTATACCAGAAGCCCTTACACTTCTGTTATAGGGAGGATTCAATCCTTCGGGTAGGCATGGTTAGACTTTAAATAGCTTTTCCTCCAGTCAAACTTTCTACCAATTGGTGTGACTTACCCACGCTAATAACCCATTGTCTACGAAAATACCCGATACTATTTGACCACTCGTCATCGCCACATGCCAATTAATCAGCTGTATATTTTTTCTGTATTCTTTAATCGTAAACGTTCAATACATTAACTAATTAGCGTCGTCATTAACTATATTTCATGTTACATGAAACTACATTTCGTTGAGTTCTAGAGTCAAAATATTAGGATGTTGAGGTTGACACGAAAAGCCCAAAAACTGCATAAAGTTTCCGTAAAGTTTGCATACAAAACTATTTTTTAACATTCTTACTTCCTTTCCTTAAATAAAAGTACACAATAGATGACGTAAATCAAAATCCCTTCCTGCTGCACTACAAGTACAATGCAGTAGGTAATGTCCTTGATCTTTCAAACCAAATAACCAAAGCACTTGTCACTCACAACTACAACCATACCCCTGTAATTATAGTAACAACTTACGCCATTAGGAATTATCCATGCTTAAAAATTAAAAAACTGGTTAGGTTATTACAGGTAAAGGAAAAGGTAAAGTCCGACTCAATTTTGCTAAAAGTTATTCAACATCAAGTTACGTAAATTTTTGACACGAGTACATGCATACAAGGATTCGAATTCGCACGCGAAACAACAACTTATATAAACCAGTTCTGTTTTGAACAATTAATTTTTTATACAATAAATTGGTTATTATTGTTAGTTTTCAGGAGGAAAATATTATTCATGCCATCCCATTCATGCTCACATTCATTCACTTTCGGTTTTTTATCTACTAAGTAATTTAATAGAAACCACATTTGATATCTGGTCAGGTCAATTATTAACGGAAAGAATATTCTCTACTACAGAAATCTGCTTTATCTGAATTAGGGCAAGCAATACAAAAAAATATCACCAGGAGTGTGCCAAAATATCTTAAAATCGAGACACCGGTGAAACAAACCCTATTCAGTCTGACCTATAAACCTGTAACAAAATTCAAGAAAAAAATGTTTCTACTCACCATAATCCGAATCAATCGTTTCCTCCATGACCGGCAACCAGAGAGCCAAATTATATGCAATACTTCACGGTTAAAATTCACATTCAATCCTTCGTGAGTAACAGCAAAGGAAAATGCTACAGCTGAGTGAGCTTCCGCCATTTTAAAATTAAATTACAGAAACTCTTTTCCAATGGTTTCTTTTCGGAGTCAATCAATTCAATCAAATCAAACTCGTTAGGTAGTGATGAATACTTCTCTGTTGTTTAACTGTCAAATGCTAATTATGAAGAGTCTCGATCCTGTAAAAGGAACAGTAAGGATTGATTATTACCAACAGAAATACCACTGAATCAACTAAATTAAATAGAACACCGAATTCCAACTTATTATTATCATCATTATTTTACGTACTTTTCAACTTTGTTTTTAGTCACTACACACAGAACTATTAGTAAATACTAAATTCTCAACAAAACACTCTGACCAGAAAATGCTAGCTCACACGTTCAACTCCAAAACTCAATTAACTCATTGGGAGTCAGAAATTCCTCAGAAACACACTACAACTCACTCACATGGTAAAGTTTGTACTGTTTGAGCTAATCTTATCTGTCAAATATAACTAGACAACAAACGAGTCGAGAGTCGAGAGTCACAGTCTGCATTTATGACGTAGATCGTGACAACTAAAGCCAAGCTGTGTAAATACTCGTAATGCTGTCCCGAGCATCACATTGCTCCATGGGGCAAAGGGCAGGCGAGGTAGGAAAATTGTAATAGTAAGTTTAAAATAACAAAAAGTTATCAATGAATCCGGATGAAGTATGATATGGATGGTTTCGATTGTTCGAGCACGAGACCTCACCAAGTCACCGATAGTTCAATAATTATCTCAATTATTAATCATTTCAACTAATTCTTCAATAAAAATGAGTAAAGGTCTCAACTGCAATTAAATTAAATTTTATATTTGCAACTGCAGTGAGCAATGCCATGCTTATACCCTGATGCTTTCCAGGAAAGTAATAAAATATAGGTTGAGTATTTCGTCGGTCCGTCAATATTGATCTAAAGATATTTTTCTGCAAACGACTCTCTAAGGAAATGTCAAAAATTCAATTTGTCAGTTCCTAAAATAACCCAAGTACAAGGTTCTGCTACGAAGCCATGGTTTAAGAGAGATACCTGACAAAACTTTGATTTCGACACCCTGCTCTTGAAAGACTTGGTCAACTTCTGATTTTGACAACCCATTTCCAGACACTTTGTAATATTTGGCAAAACCGATGCCTGAACTGCTATCTGTGAATGAATCCCAAAACTTTTTCACCTTACAGCACTAAATCATTTCAATTTTGGAAAATAAGTGCTAACGAAATGATCCAATAACTAACCTGACCTTAATACGAAGTATCTTGAGACGACAAAAGAGTCATAAATATGTATGTAGGTCGATGAGACAATTTAAACAGACAAGATCATTAGAATACGATATGATATTGTTTGATTACCTACTCTACTCTATTATGTCCTTAACTCCTTTCAGCACTAGACTCAAATAAAAACTGAGCTCATATTCGTATAGCCCAGGTTTGATTGAAGATTTGCAAACTTCCCAAGTTGCTAACCTTTAAGCAGAATCAAACTTAGAAACCAGTGACTGGCACGCACATGCAGAGGTATGCAAGAGTGCAAGGTCTAGCTCCTTTTTAAATCAGGCTGTGTTCATGTTCATATCAAACACGAGTTAGTAAAACGACGGACAGTTTGGAATTACTATTTATTATTCACTCACACACGTCCATTCCCTTTTTTCCTCTAACCTTCGCGTGGTGAAAATAATAACACAAAGTGGGATAATAATTAAAGAAACTCTACAGCAGCCATGCAGCGCTAACAACAATCCATCCATTTGAATTCCCAAACCCAATATGAATGTGTGCAAAATATTTCATTTGAGATTTGACCGCATTTGAAAGTGATTTGATTACTAATACTTGGACTGCATCCAGAATTCACATATTTTCCTCAGTGGATGTATGAACTGGTCCAAGTCCTTCATCAGGTCATGATCACGGTCGGTCGTAAGGATTCACTAACCTCTAAAAGCATTGCGAAGCAAGTTTGAATTTTAAGAATTTAAAAAATTGAAGAAATAAACGCCAACTTTGCAGGAACGATTTTTCTGGAACTTTTAGTTTAACTGTCTCCGTTTGCAAAGAACATATCTTAATCTTAATGTTGACCTCATCAAAACTTTACGAAGACTGAACCCGATAAGTAATAGAGGTTTGACAGTAAAAATTA
The DNA here is from genome assembly GCA_034698945.1 of Protaphorura quadriocellata. Taxonomy (NCBI): domain Eukaryota; kingdom Metazoa; phylum Arthropoda; class Collembola; order Poduromorpha; family Onychiuridae; genus Protaphorura; species Protaphorura quadriocellata. The sequence goes on along the minus strand of JAQGCA010002500.1, from coordinate 1,386 downwards.
ATATGAAAGCGATACGATGCGATTCCGGATTCCGATAGTATTATTTTCGATTTGCCATTTCTCAATTTCAATTCTATATTTTACAGCATATCATAACGCTTTTGTTCCTTCAATTTCTCTCGATAGCACTCATAATTCCGTTTAATTTATGTTATGTTCGATAAAATTGGAAAATGAACAACTGGTAGTAGTCGCAATTCACAGCTATTAGCGTTAAGGTCATTTCCTTATTTCAGTGTTACTAATTTGTCACACCATACGAATACATGGAGATTCAAACATGAAAACGTATAACTTGTCTGGTTGTCTATTATAGTAAATCGGTTCTCAGCAGTGCAATCAGTAAATACTGTGAATTCCATTTACAATAACAGATTCGGTGATGTGAAGTAGCATGTCGAGTTTTCAGTAAAGTTAGCAAAATAAATTAATTTTAGATAAAAGTTCCTGTGAGGTACGGGATTTCAAGAGCAAAATTCTGAAGCCAGTGACAGTCAGTCACTGGCTAATAAAGGACGCCGTAGATACCTTACGGCTTACGGGCCAGAGTTGGCTAGTCAGATTGGGCTGAATTTCGGATATGGCATAGCACTAGCACTTGACCTGCTGAACAACTTTTGTGAATGTTGTACACTAAAAATACATTGTGATTAGTTAATCTTAATCATCAATTAACTAATCAAAATTTTAATGCCGCTTGAGATTAATCTGTATGACTGAATGGAATGAAGTTATATAAATCCAATTTACAAAGTAATAAAGTGTAAATCTGATTTATCGTCCTACTGTGTCCACCTCTACCATCTAAATACAAAAATCTGAAAGCCAGCGCTGACCTGAAACAAACACAATATTCTAAAAGACTTGACCATTATTTCTATTCTACGGTCTACAATGCCGTGTCAACCTGAGGCTTTACTTCATACGTGCATTGATTTTACTATTGATTATTAATTACGTCAAAAGTCAGATTTTGTTTATGGCAATGGAGAAGTCAGTCAGAATATTGCAGGTAAGGTAAGAGGTAACAGAAACATAGCAATGGCAAATATGAAATGGAATAATATCTTGATGTTTCTAAACTGCTCAAACGATTCACATTCAATTCATTTGAAGATTACAAAAGGCCTGCCTTCTGGCCATTTCCTTCAACTCTAATTTGGTCCGACTCAATGATCAAAGTAAATTCATCAGATTGTTGATGTTCAGGTGAACACCCAATCTCATGTCTCTAACAATAATCATTTAAAGTAGGGGAGAGCTGGGACAGTTGTAACACTTTGCATTCTTCGATTTTTCATTGTAACTCTCAGTGGTAAATTGAAACATGTAAATAGTGGATGTTGTTCACTGGCTTCTTATCTCTCTAAGTATAATTTTACATTA
>JAQGCA010002499.1:0-13773 GCA_034698945.1 Protaphorura quadriocellata | reverse complement strand
GTACAATTCTCCCGACGGTAGTACGTCCTGCCTTGGCAGAAAGTACTACGGTAGTCCACCCATCCTAGGCAGGAAGTGCTACGGTAGTACACCCAACCGGGTAGTACGCCCATCCTGCTACACCGGGGCTCTTTCTCACTAACTCTCTATGTCCATAGAAACAGTGGCGTCCCAACGATTTTCGGGCCTCGGGACAAAATATATTTTCGGACTCCCCCATTTATAATATGATAAAGAAAAATCGAGTACGCCGGAGAGTAGAGACAGAAAGAGAGAGTGGACTCCTATGTCTTCCCGTCGTCGTCGAAACTATTAGTTGCAGAGTTTGACACCGATGTCATGCAAATGCACTCAGCCAACCTTCTTCATTGCTTTCAAGGTCTGATAAACCCCTTTCAAATTTACTCCCTACTCTGGAAATGGGTGGCACGAACAGAAGGAGACGGGGGAAGGTTGGCTGAGTGCATTTGCATGACATCGGTGTGAAACTCTGCAACTAATAGTTTTGACGACGACGGGAAGGCATAGGAGTCCACTCTCTCCTTCATCGAATATATTGCACCCCAACTGGGCCTTGAACGGTTTATCTCTCATATTTCACACTCTCTACTGACAGTTTATATCACAATCATATCATATGTTTACCAGCAAATATTCGAAAAGTGACAAATTAAAATTGTATGTACAAAACAAATGAACGAAATCGAATCAAGTCCGGCATTAAGGGTGACTCGATTTGCATAGAATATTGGCGTGGATTGAACCTCTACGCTTTTCCGGGATTTTTGTAAAATAATGTATTTGTGTGAAATCAGGGCCCGGGACCATGAAAGCATCAAACAACGCGTATACTCGGGATGGAAAATTACTGGGGGTCGGCTGCGCCTTCTATTGTACATAGAAAGTTGGGCACCATAACACCCAAAGCAGCCGCAGCTCCCACAGCACCCATAGCACAAACCCCAAGTTTTTTCCGAGCTTTAGTGAACGTCTGTATTTTCGCTGAAAAACCAATACTTATTATGAAATCATTATTATTTTCGTCAGGTCGTCTCGTCCTAAGCGATACAGTACCCGTAAGAACACTTCAGTTGAGCGAAGGATGACAAGTGACTAGCGGGTGGATGGGTGGCACGTATTTCATACGGGTTAGACCATACCATACACTCCATGCATTTAAGTATGACTTGGCGAATCGTGTATCGGCTAGGTGCGGATAGAGGACTATTGGCTTGTCGTCTCTATCAGTACGGATATGCGTCCACTGGAAGTTGCCTTAACAGTTGGAGGGGACCGTTGTAATAGCAGTGGTCCTCTTAGAGTCCTCATCTCTAAGAGAAGGGACACGGCATAATAAATCCTTCTAGGAAGCGCCGAAAGTTCACAAAATAAATAAATAAATATTATTTCATGACTAGAAAATTTCTTATATTGATAGAATAATATTTAATTACCAGAAAAACAAAAGGTCTAACAAGTTTGTCAGAAAACTTTAGTGCTTTTCAAGTCACTAATGCATTGCGCATAGTGATACATTGTTTGATATTATAGAATCCATGAGGATCCCTATAAATACGATATGAATAAATCCGACTTAATTGTAGATGTGCCGGGAATTTTCGTGGAAAAAAAAATTATAATTCGAGGTTTCTGCCAAATAACTATACTAATACTAATAACCAATAATGCCAAATATAAATTGAAAGTTCTACCATGTTCTTCAAATTAATTGTGAACGTTGACGTTCAAATAAATCTTGAGCGGGGCCGGAAAATAACTACAGTAATGAGTGCCATCATTTATATACCATTTTATACTTTATTCTTTAATTGTTTAATTGCAATTGTCTCATTATGCGAACAAGTTGAGCAACCCCTTAATTGGTAGCGAACGTCATTATTGAAAAATGGTTTGTGGAAGTCGAAATACATAAAGGCATGTAGAACGATTTTATGCTTTTCCGTTCCGCATGAAAACATTAAACACCTAACTTAGTTCAATTGCTTTGTCCAAACTCTTGTGGGTTTGCTGGTGTTGCTTAAATTATGTAAATCGTGTATATCGATAATTTCGTTAATTCATTTTTACTACTCCAAGTTTGTGCTCGTGTCATTTTTTTACTTTCTTATCCAACTCACAAGAGGAGCCACCTGACGGAGTGTCATTACCCATGCCGCACAAAACGGTAATGCAACGTTTCTTTACCAAGCGTTCGGTAGTCTGTTTTAGATAAACTGACGTATTTTGAACGCGTATTATTCTTCCAAAGGCCGCACAAGAACACGTCAATTTACCAAGGACGGTTAACGTGAAACGTTGTTGCGACGTTAATTGTTGAGTTAGACGTGACAGTTGTTTACCGTAATGCACAAAAATGTTACCTTGTGGCGACCTATACTATCCTGCGTCCGACGTAATTTTATCCCTATGCGACTTAAAATAACTTTAAAAATTCACTAGCGCTGTAAATTTTGTTTATTATTGAAACTTGAAACCGTAAAAGAATAATCAAATTATATACTGTTATATAAATAATGAAATCGTGTACTAACGGAACACTAATGTGGACAGTATACTGGCACAAATCAGAATAACAATAGAAAATATTCACATAATATGTGCGATGTTTTCTGAATATGACGTCAACTACTGGTCGTCCAAGTCTTGGTCATTTTCCAACAACCCTCCATCACCAGCTTCAGAATTCTCGATGACTTCACCTTGGCCATCTCTGTAAATATTAATCATATGTTTAGAATTGTTTGTAATTACTTTTATCCGAATTAGGAAATATGGGAATTACAGGAATTGCATTGATTTTGTTAAAAATTTTAAAAATTGATATTCTTAATAGTTATTTTATGTTTGTTTAAAATGGAATAACTCACACTTGTCTTCGAAGACGCGTTGGAGCGTATTTCAGTAGATTCTGGATCTTGGATCTCACTAACCCCTTGTTGACGGATTTCCACATTTCCTTGTTCGATCTTATGGCGTCTGAAAATTAATAAGACGTAATTACCTTGTGACATGATTGTGCTTATGTGCTAACCATAGCATTGTCACATTCACTGCTTTCCAAATCTGAATCTCAATGAGTTTGACCTTGTACATTAGTAAAAAAAAAGAATTGTCACTTACATTTGAGGGTACTAGGCTGAACTGCGATATTATATGACCAGGTGAACTAAAGTTGGCAGAATCTCCCGGAATTTGAGTAGTGGCTTCAGGGTCAACCAAATTGTTGTGTTCAGAATTGTGAAATATTTCTTCAACTTTTCTATTTATTTGTCTACGGCGTGTACGACTTGATTCACCACGTCGTCTTCACATCACAGCAGTTCCACTACAACTGAGAATAGATTTAGAAATGGCTGCCACACCATGGGACTGTGGTGGATAAAAGACGTCTTTGCGACGTAAAATAACAAACCAAGCTAGAGAAGGGCTTCGTCTGAAACGAGACGTAAATCTTCACACATTTGTCCCAGACATATGACTCGAAATGACTAAACCAACATGCGACGAGAATTGACCAAAGTCGTCAAAATGCAGTCAGCAGGTAACGTCTTTCTACCTTCACGAGGTCAATTTACGTTGGTGACACGAATTTACAATTGTGACTAATATCTACCGTAACTTTACGGCTTTGTGCGGCATGGGTAGTTGAGCTCAATTAAGACAATATTTGTTAATCATGCATGCACTTCCATCAATCGTTTAGAACGACGCTTTGAAATTTGCGGTAAGACATTCAGCACTAATATATTTGAAGGAAATATTTTCAACATGTTTAAGTTCAGCTTTCATTTCAAAGGATTTCCTTTCACCTGGTGTTATCTTAGTTTGTAGTGAATTGTTCATAAAAAAATACGCTGGTAGGGTAGAGTGTGCTAATACGCCCCGGTGTATTAATACGTTCTACTTGGAATAATAGTTAGTGTGTTTGACTGTAACGTATTTGAATCGCGCTGTAAAATCCCGAAATAGAGTGCGGGGCTCAAATAGAGTGGGGATCGAGAAGCTAAATTCGGAAATAGAAGGCGGGTCCGAATACAGTGCGGGTCCCACACACAAGGCGCGTGTACCTGCATATGAAATACCCGTCAATTTTCGATCGTGCATTTTGGAAATCCTTTTTAGATGATGCGGGTCCGAATACAAGGCGGGTCTCGGGGTGTTCGATTTGAATAGAAGACCGCCTTCTGTTCGGGATTTTACGGTATGTCAGTTCGCATAGATTCGCTCTTGGTGCGGCAAAATCAAATTTCCATTTCTTCATTGTCCTTAACTTTACAAAAAATGAAAACGGAAAACTTTTGAAAAACCACGGTATCTCGCTCGATTTCACAAAAATGTATCCTCCGTAGGGTTAACGTTGTCAGCAAACCGATCAGCAACAATACTATTTCGCTAAATTATCCTCATTTTATCCTTATGTTAAATAACAAAATGTTAAGAACTCCAATTTTCTTAATAATGAATTTCCTTGAATAACAATTTCAAAAACTGGAAAAGGGGGCGGTGCGCTAAAATGCCCAGCATGTGGTGTGCTAATACGCCCCTATGTCGCCATGTTTGACCGCAATTTCATTAAAGATTAACAAGTCAAGCTACGTATTAGCACAACGACTCCTATTTTTGACAATTTTGTTTAGTTGGAGAAATAAGTATAGTTGCCATGGAGACCAGTGATTTCAATAAATTACGAGAAAAATGAAAACATGTGGAGAAACTCCCAACTGAGCTCACTGCATACCTAAGATAGGACGCTCAACACCCCGCAGGATATGCTAGAATCTAGGCGGGACGTATTAGCACACCCTACCCTGCGAATCGATTTATTCCCCGTGTTTTTCACTAATTGAATTTGTCTTGAATCAACTTTTGAATTCGGAGGAGAATAGAATTTACGCCATTGTCAATTCAATCCGACAATCGCTGACGTCAGCGTTCTTCATTGTCAAGTTCCTGCCTAGAAATGCCAACGCCCATGCCATGCATTGATGTCAACAATAAACTGAACTCGAGTGCACGGGCAGAACCGAACTCGGTAGTCGGTAGATAATTAATAAGATAAGATTAAGACGAGGAGGCAACGACGAAACAATGCACAAGACTTACGCTAGCGCTTTAGATTAACACGTATAGTGCAAGAATCATGCGTATTCAGTATTCGCTCAGCCCTTTGAAAGGAATAATGTCAAATATTCAAAAGTTTGAGGCAAATTTGTCAAAAAATCAAAATGATTCTACTGCAGATGGTACTAAATATTTTGTGAACCAACCATTATTTAATTATATAAAACTTCTACTGCGCATTGGGTATGTGGTTGGAGTTTGTCCTCTCAAGAATGTATTTGCAGGAAATTGTTTCAAAGACTTGAAGTCACAAGTGATTTCCTTCCACTATATTTTCAGGTAATTCTTTTGAAATCATGACATGATATGTATTTTGTATTATTGATTTCTTGACATTTGTAATCCTGCCGCCAATTTTTCAGTGAGAAACCGTTTGCTTAAATTCGCACTGATTATGTACTGTATGTCGGATTTGTATGCGGTTCGGTTTCCTGCGTAGCCCCTGAGATTTAAAAAAAAGGTTTCTCACCATGACTTGACCTTCCAATAATTAACGACAATCTAACTAACTTAAAAAACGGATATTGCTGAGTCAGCATGAGAGAATTTCGACATGTGTAATCGGGAACCTAGTTCCAACCCCAGGAAAAACAATTTCGCCAACATTTTCTCGCCCTCTACAACTTTTTGAATATTTCTCAATAAGGTTTCAAAATTTTTTTGCTTTATTTTTAAATTAAAAAAAAATGTCCTTTTTTCAAATTTTTTTTTCATAAATTTTGACAAAAAAATTGAAAGAAAAATGTGAGGTATTTTCTTAAATTTTTAAAAATTATTCAATCGAAAATATTGGCGAAAAAATTATTCCGGGGTTGGAACGAGGTTCCCGGTCACACTCATGTCGAAACTCTCTTATGCTAACCCAACAAAAATCCCTTTTTTAAGTTAATTAGTTAGATTGTCGTTAATCAGTGGCAGGTCAAGTCATGGTGAGACAACTATCTTTTTTTTAAATCTCAAGGGCTATCCAGGAAACCAAACCGCATACAAATCCGACAACGGGTGGCCCTGCAGCATCCATTCAAAGCGGCGCACTTACTTACTAGCCACCCTGTATATTTTGTGATTGTCAGTCTCATTCTCTGCATATACAAAGTAACGGCAACATTCCAGCTTTGGAACCTTCTTGCTTCATCGCAAAACGGTCCTATGAATGCTACAAGGAGCACCACCGACCTGTTAGCAGGAAGTATTGGATTTGTCTTAACTTTTTGTTTCGGAATAATGACACATGCAATGTCCGTTGCAAATGTGAAAACATACCTGAGGGCTCTCCAGGAAATCGAATCTTATGACGAAGAATTTCCCATCATGGAGTCGAGTTCTTCCAGATCTATTTTTATAGCGAGGCTTCAAAAGTTCCGGTTTGTTTTTAGTTTCCTGACATCCGCAATCATGATTTACACGCCGGTTAGGCTCTTGTACAATGTGACATATCTGAATTCCGATCATCCGTCTATTGCCTTGTCACAGAGTGTTTATACCAACAGAAAACTCATCATTTTCTTGTACCTGAGCTTATCATTTTTCATCCGTGAAATTGGAGTCACTGTTTGCTATTTTCAACTTTTCTCAATGACTGGTCACCTGGTTTACCGTCTGAGGTAAATCAACTTGACAATACTGTCTAATTAGTGATCAGCGTGTCAATGACGTAAAAACTGAGGCCTACCGGGAAATGTTTTGTATTTAGGTATATAATTCGACTGGTGGAACAAAAGTTAGTAGATGTGATTCCAAAGGAAGGCGAATTTCAGAAGCAATCATCATGGGCGGTAATATCTCAACAGTACATTGGTTTTATAAAAGTAACCAAGACTTATCAGGATTTTGCAGCGAGCTATTTCCTAATATTATTTTCCGCGGGCATTATTTCATCTGTCTGCATGATATATGTTCGAACTGACCTTAGCATGGTCACTGTTCCTGAAACCTACGATACAGCTGACTTTGTTCTGTGCATTTTCATATCAAGAATTATATTTTTGGCTGACTGTGGAGAAATGTTCTAAAGTAAATCCAGGGCCCTTGTGAAGGCCGTAATGGTGGCATCTTTGGAACAAGATGAGGGAGATTTGGGTGCTGATGCCGAGAGAGACCATGTAAAGAAGCCAACGTTACTCAGCAAACAAAGACGCATTACTTATATGGTTCGATTTAATGTCATGCTATTATTTGTAGCTGAACGGGCTATTAAAAATGGTGAAAACCGACAAGCCTTGTATAAGTGCGGGAGGCTTCTTTGTTGTGAGCCGCAAAAGCGTAACATTGGTAATTTATTTTATTTTTAGAAATTTGAAACTTGTTTCATGTTATCTGGTCGGCTTTTTATATTTAAATTTTTAATTTCAGATCATATGTGTAATCGTCACTTACGTCGTTGTACTTATTCAATTCCGTTATACTGTCCGGTTTCTAACGGGTTCAATTGATGTCTTTAAATCAAATGCAACTGATTAAGTTAAACCAATTTACGATTTTACGCTTTGTGTCATTTTTGTAGACAAGACAAGTACCTGGGCGCATAGAGAAATTAATTTAGTTTGTGTGTTATTCATTTACGACTTTAAAGAGTATTGAATAAATAAAACCGAGTTGAGGTTGTTGCTTTGCTAAAGTGACAAATTACTATCTGAGAATATAATGCTACGCCTTAGCCATAGACGGTTGGCACAGTGAAGAATATGGTGCTTGCAAACCAATTACGGTGGAATTTGGACACTACGTGCATCTGCAGAATGTATAAAGTATTTGGACATATTGTTGGACAATGAAGTCACTAGTGTTATTTCATAACTGAACAATATACAAGAGCACAAATCCCTGACCTCTCATTGACAAGTGGTATACTGAAGTGAGGAGTGCACTAGAAAGACTTTAATTTTGCAAAACAACAATAACAACATGTACGCCGTTATTCCCAGTGATTGCTTTACAGGTTACAACAACGGACGTAGGATCTTTATATCGGTGCGTTTATCGATAGTTGTAATGTACTGCAGTAACTGGTTTTGCAATTAGGTATATATCAATTGGGTTGTATTTAACGAGACCCCAGCTATACTGAATTTGTACCCCAATTAATATTGAATATAGCCCTCCTTACTTTAGCCCCAACGCGTATGCATTAGCCCCCAAAAAAGAATTGAATTTGGACCCCAATGAAATGCTTTAGACCCCAACAAATACTAACCAATTTTTTACAAGTTTATTCCAAATCCGAATAAACTTATGAACATAACTCAGACTCTGAGCAAGACATTATATTCGATAAAGGAGGCTGGGCAGTTCTTATGGGAGCCTGGACCCCGTTTGTCCAATTTAGTGGTGTCCATTTTCACCACTCATATAGACGTTCCTTCGATTGAACGTATAACAAACAACCTCCAGTTGTATAGACTGAAATGACGCTTGTACTATTTGATGTCTTGATCCTTAATGGGAAGTTGTCCTGTTGGCTGAATAAAATATTGTTTAACATCGTTCTCGCATCGAACCTTGGTCCCTAGTTTCGATCTCTTGCAATTGTAGGACTCCGTATCTAACTTTAGGGAAATACCTGGTTGCTCGAAAAATAGTTTTGGGTTTTCGCATCTCGGATTTCTCTACTGATATTATTAGTACTCAACGAAATGGTGTACTTCAGCAACACTATTCCATTCTTGGAGCTAAAGTATTTTGCCTCCTTCGAATTCGTCATCAGAACTCGAAAGTTTCAAGGATAATACAGGGTGGCATGTAACTTTTGCCCCCCCCTGGTCAGAACAATCAGGGAGTCGGACAAAATGTGAGATACACGTTTTGTAGAGAATCTTATGAAGGATCTAGGGAGCTATTGTGTTTGAAAATCCGTTGCGTGTATCAGCGCTGACGAGCGCTTAAGTAAAAATCGGCATGAAAAAACGGATTTTTCAACGGTAATTCGACAAAAACACGCCCGAAATAATTCTTTTCGAAAAATCTGCCGATGCTATCTTTTTTGCAATATTTTTGTGCAATTTTTAAAATTTTGTTTGACTGGTTTGGAGAAAGTCTATTTTTCGTTGGCAGGGCATTTCGATGGAAAAAATCAGATATTTTCCTCCACATGCCCCGCCAGCGAAAAATCGACCCTCTCCAAACATGTCCGATAAAATTTTAAAAATAGCATAGAAATATTGCAAAACAGATAGCATCGGCAGATTTTCAAAAAAAAATTATTTTGGGCGTGTTTTTGTCAAATTACCGTTTAAAAAACCGTTTTTTCATGTCGTTTTTTACTTATACACTCGTCAGCACCGCTACACGCAACGGATTTTCAAACACAATAGCTCCCTAGATCCTTCATAAGATTCTCTACAAAATGTGTATCTCACATTTGGTCCGACTCTCCCTGATTGTTTTGGCCAAAGGGGGGCAAAGGTTACATGCCACCCTGTAGATCTTAGCGGATCTCGGATTTCGTCGGGAATAATAAAAGGTATCTAGTCAATACTGTAACCTTGTTACAATAGCTTATAAGATGCATCAACTTGTAAGGTCGCACACTTATCCCTCAGACTGAGAAGTATTTTCGTGGTGTGGAAAAATCGAAAACAATTGTCATGAAACATTCTTCATCCTCACCAATGTTTACCCGCTTGCACACGAATGGTTTATCGTCGCCTTCTGGAACCTAGGCGACGACTGTTCAAGTGAAACTCCCCTTACCTTGCTTATATCTTATAATTATTATTTCCAGAATTAACATAAACTGTGGATAACAACTGTGTAAATTGTGGGTTGCAGTCCCCAGATTTTCACATAAACTGTTAAACTGGACTGTTCAAAATATTTCCAAAAATTTGGGGTCTAAAACATTTAACTGGTGTCCAAATTCAATTCTTTCTTGGGGACTAATGCATACGGTTTGGGGCGTAAGTAAGGAGGGGCCATATTCAATATTAATTGGGGTCCAAACTCAGTATAACTGGGGGCCGAATAATGATATCTCATATCAATTTGAAACCGAATATTTTTTACTCACTGACTCATAAAGCACATACGTTCTCTGAAAATTTCATTACAAGCGGAATAAATAATTTGTAAATGAAGTATCGGGAAATATCTGTGATGTATGTGATGTAACGATATGTAGAATTGCTGTGAGTGAAGTTGAGTCAATTTGTTCCGAAATCGCAATACATTTATTCCAAATATATGAGCGGTATCCCCCACAGAAGGAATCGATAGGCACCCATGGGTGGCGTCCGATAGGTACTCATCATCGGGATTTTGTTATAATACCTACATCGGAAAAGGTAATTTCTTTCCCATCAAAAAAGCCGACCCCCCGTGGTTGGACCACTGCACTTACAGTGCTCATCCACACTCCCTATCCTCCAGGCCGTCAGGACATTCTTGAGAGTGTACGGAGTTTTACTCTTACTTAGCTCTCTATTCTTGGTACCTATAGGGGCAGATTTTCACTAATCCTATCGGCGATCCTGTCCTTCTCCCCTATTGAAGTCACTAATAGTTTCCTATGGGAAATTATTCCTTCCGCACCAATCACGTCCCATCGGCGGCGATAGATTGGAAAAAAGCCTATCGGCGATCCAGTTCTTTCCCCCTGTCGGAGCGACTTATAGTTTCCCATGGGAAATTATTACTTCGGCTCCGGTAGTGTCCCATCGGCGCCTATAGGTTGGAGATAAGCCCATTGGTGATCCAGCTCTTTTTTCGTACCGGAGTCATCCTAAGGGAAGTTATTCCTTCTGCTCCGACCGGGTCACATCGGCGCCTCTAGGTTGGACAAAAGCTTATCGGCGCCGAAGCTATATTTTTGCGAGAGATTGTGTTTTCTATATTGTGTCAGAACACCAGGACTCAGACTACACTCCGACATAATTTGTACTTAAATGTTTTATATAAAATATTTCAGCCATGACATGTGCAAATCACAAATCATTTTTGAGAGTAACCGTCAATTAACTTGGCTGGGTGGAAAGGGAATTCGGCCACTTGGTCAAGATTTCGTTAATTGGCTTTTACTAATCTTATAATATTGTTATGCTGTTCACCAACCTGTAGTTGTATGGACTGGATGTTGAAAAGGTGTTACAAAAACGAAGAGTGTTACCAAATTTTCAAAAAAATTATCAATTAACGGTGACAACTCTGGTTTGCGTGTTTATTAGTACGCCGTACTGTATGGTCATCAATGGTCTTACGATTTGCACAGTACGTATAGTTGAATTTTCTGACAAATCTACTCCTCACCTGCATTTCATACCTTTTTCGTACCCACTACCAAACTCCACTCTAATCGACCTCAATTTCAACTTAAAAGCACAACCCTAATGTACATTCATTAGCTTGAAAAATGAATTCACAAGAGTATTTCATAAAAGTTTGAAATTTCGCCATTAGGATTATTATGACAAATAATTAATTGCATGGGGTTCCTGGACACGGTGACGCACTGTTGAGCTTCATTATGTCAACGAATTACTAAATCTCAGATCAATTGATAAGTTTGAGAATAAAGTCATCAAAACAAGAAATCTCTCAACTTAAAATCGTGAATTGAGTTACACGTAGCTATTAACGTACAAAGTGGTATTGGAAACACTTTGATTAAAATCCACCGACCAAAAGCATTGAGTCAGAGTGGACTTTGACCACTACGTATGTGCTTGTTGATAAGGAGAATTGAATATCCAACAAATTTTCGAATTATTGAAATGTTGTCATAACGCATGACCCAACCTACAGGGGATAGTTTGTTTACGAATCTTCCTAAACTGATTCGTGTACAGGTAGGACACTAGGAAGATTTGGCTGAGCATTCGCTCATCCCAGGTCTAGCATTAGAAACAGGCTCATATTAAATGACGCCCAGCGACACAGTAGGTCCTAATTGGCCTTCATTTTGCGAATTCGATATTAAAGAGTCAACAATGGTTAATATTAGTGATTCGTCGTTCCCCCAACTAAGGTTTTGTTTTTCTCATTATAGTCTTCTGCATTCAATCTCTATGCCGGATACAACGTTGTGATCCAAACTGCGGAGGGTAAGAAAAAAAATTTACAGGGTAGCTCATAATAACTATTAAGACGGAGTGTTGAGTATTTTCAGTATTTTGGAATGCCATTCTTGCAAAAGTAAAAACCGCAGAGTGATGGTGATTAGTGTTTTGGACACATCAACCGAATCCTAAGGTCAACTGGTTTAAAAACTGTCGAAAATGTGGCCTAGGAAAATAATATTAATTTTTTTCGAAAACGGAAATTCTCAAGTAGTTGCATTAGTGAAAAATTTCAAGTGAGATTTTAAAATACTCAACGTATGAATTTTTTTGAAATTCCAACCAGTTGACCTCTGTGAACTAACCTGCTACATAATGATCACCACCGCTAATCAAAATTTTGTTCCGAATTCTATATATGGACTGCCGAAAAAAAAGTCCTGTACTTTCCCTTTGTCAATGTAAAATTTTGACCAAACTTTCGCCGTTCCTCCGACACCGAAAAAGTTTGGTCAAAACGGTCCTCTCTGCCTCTTAATTATAATTTCGAATGCAAATCTCAACAAAAATTATGATGCAATATATCAGCACCAGTTTTAGTAATGTTAACAAACCGCGCCGTTCCTATGTTTGTGCTACCTATGTGAATCGAGTTGGGTAAAAATATTGTGATCCAAAGTGACGTAGATATCCAAACCTGCTCTTACTAATTGAAGGAAGTGAATTTATTTGATATGACCAGAGGCCCACTCAAAGTGTTAAATGTTAAATTTTCCTGCATATTTAGATCCACAGTATAAAGTAAATTAAAATAAGTTTGTGAATAAGTTACAATATTTCATCAATAATGTTAAATTAATGAGAGTAATCAATGTTTCATGTCATTTGACTCAACCATAATCAAAGTAATAAAGATACGTCATTTATATTACGGAATGATATATACAGCAGAGTAGCTATACAGCAGCAGAAATTTTTCATGAGTTATGCGAAGAAGATATGTGAAATCAAAGTTAAGGAGGGGGTATTTTTTTACAGAGGCTTGTAACCAGGAAGTAAAGTTTTTTTAAGTCATCAGAGTCGGTCATGGGGTCATAGATGAAGTTTAGAACATTGAAAGTTTTGGTATTAAAGTACTGCAACAGGGCTGCTCTCTCACGATCATGAGCACAGCATTTTTCAATAACATGGAAGATGGATTCTACTTCACCACCGAATCTGCACAGTGTTTCGTTTGCTGCTCCTAGTTTATGCCATTTACCATTGTTGTATATTGTTGGGTATCCCAGTCTTATTTGTGCCACAGTTGTCGCCAAATAATCTCGGGAGCGTGCTACTCAGGTGGGATTCGGCGAAAATTTCTGGATTCTTCAAAAAACCATAATGTGGTATCGATATAGATTTACGTGCTGATTCAAGGTCAACGTCTCTCATACGTTCTACGGGGGTGCAGAGGATAGTGTCACGTGATTCTACAATAGTGTCAATGTTTTTGAGTTCCATCAGATGTGCATCAGATGTCAGTTCTCCGAGTGAATCACGTAGGTGACAGTACCAGCTGAGTTTGATTCTATTCACAGAAGTAGAGTCTTTGGATACTTTCTTGAGGGTATTGTAGGATTCTCGGATTAGAGCGTTCTCG